>JAQIYB010000703.1:0-10058 GCA_034699325.1 Oribatida sp. Gr-Ori-00743 | reverse complement strand
TATTACTATGAGATATAACGACATGTCGTCTTATCTCAGTTTCTAAGAGGGGGTGCCGTACTACCCAGGTAACACGACAGGCTATTTTAAACTCTACTGAAGTCGGGGACCCCTAACATAAGACGGCATGCCGTAATACCTTAGAGAATTCGGTATTTAGACATTAAAGCAATAACTCTAATATCTCTTTAACTCTTCAGGTGTTCCCAATTCAGAGCAAATGCACTTTCAACCGATTCGGCATTTCCGGCGGTAAAGTTGGGTTAGACTTCTTATGCATCCTTACGATCAATATATTCAATCAGAAGATATATCTGTTTTGTTGGTTTTGGTTCATATTTCTCGCCATTGCCTTAAGCATTGTCCTCGTATTCCGACTCATTCTGATCTGTTGTCCTCTAATGCGATACTATTGCTGTCGATTACGCTTTGAGTTATCGGATAAAAGCCGTAAACAAAGCCGAAGACTTGTCACCAGTAGACTCGGTTTAGGCGATTGGTTTATACTTTATATGGTAACCATTTGTTAACTAATCTCAAGAATCACTAATTGTCTTACAGTTGGGCCAAAACATCGAACCGATCCTATTCTGTGAAATCGTGGAAAACCTCTGCGAAAAGCTTCCGAATGAGCCGAACGTATATCCCGTCGAAGAGGTCTCAAATACGAGAACCAATTTTGGTGATTACTAAACACTGCATCCGTTCCTTTACTTTTGTATTCCTTTACTTTTGTATTACTTTTAATTTAAGACTAATTTAAATAATTGTAAATAATTTTCGATTTTTAATCAATTTTATATCGTTTTATATAAACATTTAAAACAAATAAAACACAAATAATTCGCGTTTTTTATTCAATTCTTATCTAACTTTTGAGTCTTTGTGTCCAACTTTGTGATGACAGAGCGGACAGGTGTTGAATGTAACCAAATCTGCTTTGTATGCGTGATGTCCGCATTGACTGCAAGTCCATTGCTGTGAAGAGTCCATAATAGGACGACCACTGGCCACACAAATAGCAAACTTCATGTGACACGAGGGACAGACTGTAAGCCAATCCGATATCATAGTCTCGCAATGAGTGCATTCATTTTTGGTCGGATTTCGCGAGTCTTTCGGCGGATTTTTACTGAATATATCGATCGCCAGCTCTTCGTATTGTTGTCTCCTATCTTCGGGTATGGAATCACTGGATTCGAGTTTAATAAAAGCCTTGGAAGCGATTGAAAAGGATTTGTTGGCACAACTGCTTAACGCCAACAAACAGTATATCTCTTCGCTGTCAATAAAGTCTTCGTAATCTCTCAAATGAAGAGCCGTTTTCATCGCAGAATCAAAGTATCCCTCATATAGTTGGCGCTGACACAGAATTAAGAAGTGGTACGCCTCAGCACCTGTACCCCAATTGAGACAAAATTATAACAGGTAAATCAATTTATGAACTTACCCTTCCAGGGCTCATCCAGTGCGCGATAGTTCGTATTTGCAGAGGAAATGGTCTCATCGTTTAAAAGAGCGTTCAAAGCACTAGACTTCTTGTTCTGTCTGTTCGGTGACTTTCGGCTCTCCTCATGTAGTAAACCAACCAAAGTGTATAACTTTTTCAGGACAATGGGATCCGACTTTTTCTCCTTCTTGTGGTCATCAATAACTTTCAATAATATGGTCGACGCCTCCGATATCTTATTTGCTTTTTTGTAGAGTTCTATGATATCAAAGAACTTTTGTTTTGAGAGCAGATGTTCCGCATATTTCGAAAGCAATGAATCGATGTTTGGGACGTCATATTCATGCGCCAAATCGATGGCCATTTTCCACTCACTCATTGTCACACAACAACTAATGGCCAGGTCCACTTTTCGAGCCCTTAGGTATGCCTCAACCGCCTCTCCACACATTCCCACAGATTCAAAAGTACGTCCGAACTCAATAAGAATCGGATGATTATCACTGAAATTAGTGACCAATTTCTTGAGTCCGTCGTAGTTCTCGAGCAGACAATAGCATTCAAAGAGCCTATCATAAGCACCGGACCTTTCGTAGTGAATAACAGCCTCTCCCCAATTATGATTGTCGGCAAACTGGTCACCCAGGCTGCAAAGAGCATCACGCATTTGGTGATCATCACTCACCCCGTAATTGCTTGTTAAAAGTTCGACAACTCTCTGGTACTGCCCTAAGGTTCTCCTCAATTCAATGGCTAAGTCTTTACGGTCGATATCAATGTAAACCCTCTCCGCGTCGTCAAACTGACCCAAATATGCATAAATTTCGGCTCTCTTTAGGGAATCACTGGTCAGTTGTTTGATTCGTTTAACAAATTGTATGCCTTTATAGTCTTTACACTTAACTAAAGCCAATTCCGCAATATTCAGGTCCAGTTCATTGAGGGCTGATTGACATAAAAGGCGCCAAAGTCTCGGATGCGACTGTTCCTCGATATATGCCATGGCTTCACTCAGTTCTAATTCTTCAAGTTTTTTACGGGCGTCGACCAGTGATTTGGTCTCAAAGTCATTGATAAGCTCTGTGATCGATAGGACGGATGTCTCGTCCATATGATTGCCGTTATTTACTAATTCATCCAAAAGAACGGTACGTATCGTCAGATCATTGAATGAACAAATATGACCGCTCGAGACTACCGAGTCTTCCGACTCCATTGTCTTAACATTGAATACATAGAGCTTTGTCTTCTCAGAGATGGCAATCATATGGGGATCGTCTGCCGCCCATTTCGCGTCCCAAACGTCGTGTTTTTCGATTTCTAAGAACTTTCCATTTGATTCTGACTTTAAATCTGAATTATCGTCGAAATCATAGACAAAAAGATTGCCGTTTGTGTCTATTACCGACATTTTGGTCGAATCCTTATTCAAAGACATCCTCGAAATGCTTGTATTGATATTCGACTTATGGATGACATTACAGTTTGGTAGCAAATAGTGCTGAAAAGTTCCCGACTCTTGAGCCACAATCAGACTCTTTTCTGAACACATTATGCAAACTATTGGGTCGTTTCGCGATACGAATATAGTTTTTAGCGGTTCGTCATCTAAATCGAGGCCATCGATAGACAAACCCATTTCAGAATAAGTCAAGCGCTGAGCGGTTATGCCTTTGGGAGCACTCACTTGAGCCGATGGAGTCTTGAAACGCCACACACAGAACGACTCTTTGGACGCAGCTATAACTCGAGTGCTATTTATGGCCAGAAAACTGACCAATAGATCAATGTTTGTCATATCGACCGGAGTTCCGATTGCATTGCAGACTATCAGTGAAGACGAGTTCTTCTTCTTTGTCCCCAATTCATCAAATTTAGTGGCGATTACGCACTGAAGGGAATGGGAGCTGATCTCTAATAAATTGCGAACACTCTTAATATGTTTGGCATCAGAGGTGATGTGCCAAAAGATAACCGTTGACACAGCACCACTGCCTCCCTGTTGTTCCTCACTCGGTACGTTCTGACTGAGGGAATAGACAACAGTAGAGGCGAAGTAACACCACTTATAGTCGGGTCGAATGTTAGCGAAAAAGATATAGGAGTCGACGGCCAATGCTATTCGAAGGCCTTCTTTTTCCCACGAACTCGAATATATCTGTTTTCCCGGCACTCGAAGTGTTTGAACCAATTCTCCAGAATTTGAGTAAAACTTAACGAAATTGCGTTTATTGTCGGACTCATTGTCCAGACATCCGGTGACCGCCAGAATATTCCCGTTGTTATTCCAACAAATGCTTGATATTCTGAGCTCTGCATCAAAAACAGTGGCCATTTCGTCGCTCTCGTATCGCATCAATTGAATCCTACCATTTTCGAAGGCTATGGCCAGTGTCGGCGTTTCGTTAGACTTGTAGACCGACAGACCGTTGAACCATTTGATGCCAACCACTTGAGCCGCAGCGCCAAAGCCTGCGTGTCGGCCATATATGCCCTGATTGGCCGAAAGCGGTACTTTAGTCAGAAAATTTCCGTTTTGGTCATAAATATGAACTTCAGATTCGAGAACACCAAATAGAATGAGCCGTCCGTCGGGAGACCATTCAACTTGTGATAATCGCATTCCCTTTAGTTCTTTCCCCCACAAACGGTTGCCATCAACTGATCCGACAATAACAGCGCCGTCCTCATAGACAATACATATTTTCTGGCCATCAAAAGTCCAGGACATGCCTTTAACAACGGATTTGTTCCTATTATTAACCATTTCCTCATACCAAGAGCCTTTATACATCATCCAGACTATAATTAGGCCGTTTTGGTCACTAGAGGTTAGTTTCTGAAAGGTTTCGTTCCAACACATGTTCTCAACGATACCGCTGTGACCCTCCAAAGTCTGATTCATAGACAAGTTCTTAGAAGCGGCCAATCCCTTAACCTTTCCATCTGTATCGCCCGCTTCGAGCTTAAGTACTTTGAGGAGACCGTCTTCACCGCCGCAAGCGATGAAGCCGTGCTCTCGACTCCAGGACAGACCTCTGACCTTAACATTGTTGGGAATCGCTATCTTTTTACTTAAATACACAAACATTTCAATTGATTTTCTATTTGTTGTGAATTCATTCAAATGGTAACCAAAGCAACGATTCATTTATTATAGTAATTCAAAATATCCCAGTATAGTAAAAGGATAGGTTCTTTGAAGATCTTGTTCTGTGTTGATCTCACCACCTGCTTGGCGAGCCCTGATTCTGATGGGTGGGCACTCACGCGTTAAGTTGAATTGAACTCATGACCATAACACCCATCGCATCAATCATTTGATTACTTTTAAATAATTTTTGTTAAATCAGTTTCAAAGACATTACAGAAAAATAATTTACATTTTTATAATCTAAGTATTTAAGCGCTGATGAAGTCCTCTAATCAAAGGAAAGCCTATTAATAAATAAGTTAAACCCGAGTAATAAATAAAACTAAATTAAATTCAGTAAAACTTTTCAAATAAAGTCAAATAAAGAATTAAAAAGTGACCAAGATTAAAATCAATTTATTGAGTCATTTATATCTATTTCTAGTGATTACACGAAAATTGTTTTAAACATTTATTTTTTGAGAGAAATAATTAATTCTGGATTTCAATTCAAATTTCTTCTTTATTAATATTTTTGGTGTGTCCTCTCCTACCGGTCTGAGTGGGATCATTGGTGGTCTGTTTGATGGTAGTGACATCCCTCTCTTTGGTGGATGACTTCTTTTCCACTCTAATCGCACTCCTGACCACTCGGGCCGCTATCGAACTGAACCGCAAATAACTGAGCAAACAATTAGTAAATCAATTATTGGTTTATAATATGGTTGAGTACTGACGTCAGTCCCGCCGAACGCCAATAGATAGCCATCGATTCAAATCAAATCACTTATAAAATGAGGGAAAATGTGATAAAAGACAAATAATCCGAAACAATTGAGTTTTGAGAGTTTTGTTACAGTTTTTGTCAATTGGAAAGAGTGAAGGAAAGCCATAGATATGAAAGAAGTGCAAATCATGGGTTGAAAACTGGAATTTATCTTTAAATATTTTCTTTGCTAGAGTAATTAAGTAATTTACATCACTATAATTAAAATTTAAAAATGCTCAGGATCAATTAAGATTTGAATAATTGCCAAGTTATTCGATTTGCTGAGAATTTTAATAAACCCAATGATGTAAACTCCATATGATTTTAGACTAATTAATCGCATTTTATTTGTTGTTTCAAAATTAAAATGGATTTTAACTTTTTATTCAAACAAATAACATGGATTTTGCTAGCTCATTTCAATATTTGTCAGTATTTTGATACTTTATCAAGATTATTATACATTTTTCTCTTTTAGATAGCCAGACATGTTTTTGTCAATATAGTCGGCCCTACTTTACCGATCGATATTCTAATGGAAGGCCGGGAAGTAGTTTCAAACATAACAATGATTTTTATGATTGGAGCAGAGAGTATGACCTGCCTCAATCATACTACAAACCTCGTGACCAGTGGTCAGACTATTCGTCTGATTATTCACCAGATTATAATGAAAAAGAATATGTGAAAGGATATCCATATCCCGACACAGGGATCAGCAGCTTTGGCGGTTCGAGTTCATCGATTAACACCAGAAGAATGATGAAGATATCAGATTTAAATAAATTACCGAAAACCCATGGAAGAGGAGGTAAGAAAGATCCCATGTCAGAGGAAGTGGTCAAAGATGAACAGGTAATGATGAGAACTGTCAGTAGACAGAAGAGAAAGGATGGTTTGGGCAAAGTCTTGTCCTCAGATAATTGTGGCGGAACTTCAGATTTAGAAACACGTATTGTCGGCGGAACCGATGCCACAGAAGGCGCCCACCCGTGGCTAGTTGCTATTTTAAAAGATGGCGAAGCCTGGTGTGGCGGCTCCATTATCAATAAGAAATGGGTCAGTTATTAACCCACATCTTTATACAATGTATTAATGGTAGAGTTTACAGATACTGACGGCCGCGCATTGCTTTATGGGGTGACTCACAAATCAAATATTTTGCTTTTAAAGTAGAATTAACGAACATTTTTCATTTAGAGATGAGCCCGAGCAGTCAACATGGGCAATTAGGGTCGGTACTATCAACAGGAATCAAGGGCGCACATATAAGGTCAAGAAGGGTCAGTTTAATTTACATTATGTAATGTAATTTAATCAAGTGCAGTTTAAAAATAAGTATGGTAACTTTTAGTGATAACTCACGAACGATTCAACCTGGACAATATGCTCAACTCTGATATCGCACTTATGATGACCACCAAACCCATCGAATATTCGAAGAAAATTCACCCAGTTTGTCTGCCGGATAATAGTTATGATGAGGCTAGAGCACCTAAAATAATTATAGCAGGGTGGGGCGCCACGAAGTTTGATGACGAGAACCTACCGGTTATTCTCCAGGACGTTACCCTCACTGTCGTCAAAGATGGCGAATGTGCCAAAAAGTATCGGCAGAAGAAGTATACGCTCTATAAATCTCAGTTTTGTACTTGGAACTATAAGAAAGACGCTTGCCAAGGTGATTCTGGTGGCCCAGCAGTGGAACTAGGTACTTAATACTTGATCTGATGAGTTTGATTTTGATTGGGATCTTTAAATTATCAAGTTAATGGTCATGCAACTTTGGTGGGCCTTGTATCTTATGGTTCAACGTGTGCTGGTAGGAAATATATTATTGTTTGAACTTGGTCAAAACTAACCAAAATAATTGTCTTTTCAGATGACTTTCCCGGTGTTTACACTCAGATCTCATACTTTTTAAACTGGATTTCAAATACAATGAATGAAAACGAATAGAGTTTTAAAAATAAATTATTTATTAATCAAATGGTTTCGAAACTATTTTTGAAAAATCAATGAATGGATGAGTTTATGAGGTTTTGAGAAAAATGTGATTTAATAAATAAACTAGAATGTACTAGGCAATTTTACGCTATTAACCAGTGGTTATTATTAGGACCTTTTCTTTTGTTTTGATGATAAAATTCTACCTTGCATCTTAGGTTTCATTTCTAAGTCGGTGTCATTGGGGTCGGCCGGCTCTTCATTTGCTTTGTTGGCGCGTATGGCAACGGGATTGTCACTCCGCCACGGCTTCGGTTTGCTTATACTGAATGGATTGGCCTTAAATGACTTCAGTTCGAACTCTCTCTCAATGATATGACCCCTTCTTCTCCAGAACTCGCGAATTCTGCTGTCATTAATGGAATAGTAATAAGAGGACCCGGCTCTCCTTATCAATGAGCTTTCCTTATGTCGACCTCTCGTTCGCTCATTTGTTTGGTAAAACCTGACTAAAGATAATACAATTTATTAGTTTTGATGATTTGTGGTTAAATTGAGGAAAGGGTTGTCTTATGAATAAACCTACACAATTGCAAATAAATAAGAGTCACTCCAATGAAAAACTCAATTTTCATATTTGTTTACATTTAAACTAATGAAAGGACCATATTTGAAAAGAAACTCAATCTATGCTCACATTACCAAGGTGTAATTGGTATAAAAGACCTTGACTATTTTCTTTCTCAATAAAACTGAATTCAACATTCTTTTATGTTTTACATTAGGAAATTACCCTGGTAAATGTTGCCCAATCCCCATAAACTTGGCAGTAGTTAAGCAGAATTAATACATCCTTTATTTATTATCTAGGTTAATTTAAAAATTACAAAGAAGTCTAAGTATTATCAAGATATAATTAGATGTACATTAGATGTACCGGATTCTCTTTTCCCTGACACGACTTTTACGTTTACGACTCTCCTGTTTTTGACCTTTCAATAAAAGCATTTAAAATGATCAGGTTAAATGTTTTGCCTTTAATCTATCAAAATAATTAAAGTCAGTATAGATTTGCGAAATTATTTAATGACTTAATTATTTAAATTTAAATAAAATGTGGGAAAAGGTATAAAATAATTGCTAGTCTTCTGACGCCTCACTTGAATCAGATGTCAATCCCTCCTCCTTTTCCAGTGTCCTCAGAATCCATTCGAGAAAAAATGAAACTTTGGTATAGACCCCGGGCATATCATCTAGTATAAAGAAGGTGCATTAATCTAGGCTAAAGAGCAATTTATAAATGTCACCTGCACAGGTAGAGCCATAGGAAACAATCCCAACCAAATAGGCTGAATCTGAATGGTATTCTATAGCCGGTGCTCCAGAATCTCCCTAATACATTTGACATGAATATACTGGGAAATTATGTATTTAACTAGAAATCACCTGGCATGCATCCTGGCCCTTATTCCAGGTACACATTTGTGAGAAATAAATTTTGTTTCCTTTGGTTTTGTATTTTTTGGCGCATTCGGAGAGTTTTATAATATTCAGGATCACTTCCTGGAGAATAGTTGGCAAATCCTTATTCTCATAACTGGTCTGACCCCACCCAACCACTAAAAGCTTATCGGTTGTGATGTCTTCAAAGGGTTTCTTTGGAAGACACACCGGTTTAACCAATTTTCCCATTTTGATCGGTCGGTTCACATGAATCAGAGCGATGTCTGAGTTAAACATATTGTCTAAATGGAAGCGCTCATGCACGATTACCTTGTCCACTTTATAGGTTGTGCCTACAGTACAGGGTTTTGTTGAAAACTGAGTCATAAAATTATGATAAGATATTCGTATCGTTTGCTAACAATTATTGAATTGAGAAAACAAACCTCTATTCCGGTCAATAGTTCCCACTCTAATGGCGTATTGTCTTGGATTGGCGTCACTGCATAAAAATGGCATCATGGTTAATTTAGTTAGTTTTCTAATTGCAAGAAACATGTTTAAACCCATTCCCTATTCTTCCCCTCAATGATTAGAGTAAATAAAACAAATACTTCATAAAACAATGAGCGGCCGTCAAAACCCATTTCTCATTGATGATAGAGCCGCCACACCAGGCATCGCCTCCTTTGAGTATAGCAACCATCCAGGGGTATGTACCCAACTGAGCGTCTTTTCCATTAACTACTCGTGCATTTCCGAAATCTGATTCACCGCAACCTTTTTGTGAGATTAAACTCAGCGCAGGACTATCTGAGCGACTCTTCACTGAAGGGAGAGGACCTTTCTCTGGGTTTGAGGGGTTGACAACAATCTCTGCGTTAAAGTTGAGAAGCTTTGACTTCTTGTCGTCTTTACGCCACGGTTTCGGTTTACTTATCCCAAAACCGGCATAATTTGAAATATTAATATTGCTTAGGAATGCCTCAAAAGGTAATTCCGTTGAGTTCTCTATCATATAAGGCAGCCATTGTTCCAACCATTGATCAGTTATCTTATTAATTGTCTTATTCCTGTTATTCCGATTTGTGTTATTTACTTGTTTAGAGTCAGTCCTATCGGGAAGTGTGCCTTAAATTCAATGGTTTTAAGACAAGTATTCACAACATATGGATAAGACTTACTTAAATATAAGAGCAAGATCAAATTTATTTTCACTGAACATATTAAAAGTGACTTAAACTTCATTTTAGTTGACTTTGTATTCCATATTGGATTTCATAATCAAAATAATTGCATTAATTAAGTTTTATGTC
>JAQIYB010000702.1:0-10063 GCA_034699325.1 Oribatida sp. Gr-Ori-00743 | reverse complement strand
ATTTTATAATAATTTTTGTAATAATTAACAGCAATTCGTTAAACATTTGTCGATATATTAAAGAATTCAGTCTTCGATTTGTAGTTATATTCCATACAAATGTGATATTCAGTGATATAATCGATAGGTTTTCACAATAAAATCGTGTAATTTGTGGATTTGTTAAACCAAGAATCAATTGAAATGAAGTCAAATATCAGTTTCCGATTATTGAAAGCATTAGTCTTTTGGAAAGGGATTCGTTCATCGTTTGAAAGGCGTCCGATTTGAAGACGGCTTTCCAGTTATTGGCCGCGAACTCAATGCAAGTCTTCTCCAATTCTGTGTTTCCCGTATTCACTGCCTTTTCGAAGAGCGAACAGATATTCACCAAATTCGGAGTGTTTAGCGCCTTCGAGATGTGCTGAGCGCATATGTCCTCGAGCACCGGCTCTTTGAACGTATTTGACCATGCTTGCAATTCGAAGACAATCTGGTCGTCGATCTTAGGCTCCAAACCATAGATATACTGAAGAAATGCGTAAAACGTTGTATAGGAGGAGGCGTTGATCTGAATCTCATCTCTGTTCCCCTTATTTGCGCGAAGGGTATCCCAAAAAGTCTCGTTTCTAATCTCAAGAATGGTTTTGTGGCAATAAATCACTTTGTCTTCGGATTTGATCTTCAGATCGTAATTATTTGGATTATTAAACGATTGGCGCAAACGGTTGAGGAATACGTTTCCGGTAATTATCTCCGGATTTGGGTCTGAGTTGGAGTTGGAGTTGAGGTTAGCATTGGATGAATGGCTCAATAGATTCAAGTGATTTGTGTCACTGTTTTGCTGATCAATCAAAGAGTTCTCCGTCTCTGAGAAGATGTCATCGTTTTCATCATCAGAACCATTATATGAGACGATATTATTCTGTTCGCCGCCACTCCTCAGCACATAATCATTGACACGACTCATGCGATTCATGTCCTGAAAGGGTGGCGGAAGCACCGGAATATTGCTGACTATTGTCGTCTTAGGCAAAGAGGGAAACATTTGACCGAAACTTTCTTCCTTATACACGAATGGAGGAGAGGTATTAGTGGGCTCAGCCACCGGCGGCGGCGGATTCAAGGGATTGAGGTTCAGCTTCAATGGGTTGTAATACTTGTCTTCATTGACCAGAACTGTCTTAAATGTGACTCTGTTTTTGGCTAATTTCGCATAAATATCAAAATAGGACTTTCCCACAGAATTGTGGACTTCCTTCGGACGGACTATTTTCTTATCCATTGCCAGACCCCAAACGTAGAGCTTGTCGTCGACCCCAACAGCTATTGACATATCATTCTCCCAATAAGTGATCACATCTTTGATTTTGAGGCCTTTATTCACTCTGAATGGTGTGTATTGAGGCTCGACTAAGCCGTTCCCTATCTGTCCATCTGTGTTGAGGCCGAAAGAGTAGACGAAGCCATCGGTGGTGAGAAGAAGGGAATGGTTTGGTCCACAAACGGCTTTCTTGAAAACAATATTCTCGAGTCCTTCGATAGGTTTCGGCCGATTAGACATTGGTTTGAGCCGTGTTTTGCGGACATCCCGCTCCGGGTTACGACCCAACTGTCCATTTGTGTTATTACCCCAGATATAAACCCGACCGCTCTCTGACAGTGCGATGGAGTGATAGCAACCGCAAGAGATGTAAATCACTTTTTCGTTAATTAAGACTTGAGTGGGTGTCGAACGGCTATTGTAAGTCCTGTCCCCTAATTGAGCGAATGTGTTGTGACCCCAGGAGAAGAGCTCGCCCTCACTGGTCAATGCCATAGAGTGGTGAGCACCGCACGCCACCTGAACCACTCTAATGTCAGTTAGTTCTTCGATGAGGACGGGTTTGTTTGAATTATCAGTGCTTCCGATACCCAACTGTCCAAAGTTGTTGTGACCCCAACCATAGCACTGTCCGCTGTCAGTGAGTCCTATACAGTGTTCGTAACCGTTGCGTATTTGGACCAAACGCTTACCACTGAGGTGTGGGTTATGTCGGGGGAGGAATATGTTCTCTTCAATGGTTCCCAAACCCAGACTCCCGTCGCGGTTGTGACCAAAGGAGTAGACTTTATCGTCGTTTGTGGCAAATATCACTTTTGAGCCATAAATACCCCAAACATAGAGAAGTCGTATACTTCTTCGGAGGCTGTCCTCAATTATGGCCGGATTTTTCAAAAATAGCTTAATATCCAAAATACTGTCCAATGTTTTACCACTTCTTTGACTATCATTTGATTCTTTCCTCTCTGTGCTGGCAGTGAACTTGGATGTAGTGAACCCTTGAAGGCCCTGAACAGAGGCTTTCCTCTCATTCATCAATGGATTAATCATTGAGTCTTCAGTTTCAGAGAAAATCGATTCGTTTTCGTCATTCAATTGACTGAAAGGTATATTATTTTCCAAATAATTGACTTTTTTGTCGACCCGTTCCCAACTTTGAAGCTCTTGGTTAATGACTATTGTCTTAAACGTGACATTCTTTTTGGCATAAATGGCGTATATGTCAAATACTGACTGTCCGGGACAGTCGCCAATCTCTTTGGGTGTCATATATCTCCTGTTTTTAGCCAAACCCCATACATAGAACTTGTCATCGATTGAGACCGCAATGGAAATGTCGTTCTCTTTATAAGTGATTATGTCTTTGAATTGAATCTCTTCTTTGACTTTGTATGGACTGAATTGGTTGCCGACGGCTCCGTTGCCTATTTGGCCGCAAGTGTTGTCGCCGAAGGAATATACACATTCGTCAGATGAGAGTAGGAGCGAGTGATTCGGTCCGCAAAGAGCTTTTGCGAAGAACGTCTTCTCGAGTCCAGGAATCAGTTCCGGTCGGTTAGAGTTGGGTCTCATCCGAAACTCAGGCTTATCGATACCCAACTGTCCGTAACAGTTGTTTCCCCACACGTATACCCGTCCGCAGACAGTGAGAGCTATTGAATGTGATTTACCACAAGATATTGATATCACTTCTTCTCGAATAGTAATGGGCTTCGGATTAGAGGAAGGGTTGTAACTGTGGTCACCCAACTGTCCGAATGTATTGTCACCCCAGGCGTACACCTAATAACACAGAATAAGTGACAAACGATTGAAAACAGTGACTAATACCTGTCCCTCAGCTGTCAGAGCCATAGTATAAGAGGCGCCACAACTCAACTGAATGACACACTCGTCGGCCAACTCTTCGATAAGTTGGGGCACATTCGTGGACTTAACTGTTCCCAGACCCAACTGTCCCATGTCGTTGTGGCCCCAGGAGTAGGCCTGTCCACTGCTGGTAAGGGCCAACCAGTGCTCAAAACCGCAGTAAATGTTAGACAACTGTTTGTCGCTAAGAGTGGTATTCCATTGCGGACTATCGATGTTCTCCTCCTCCACTCCCAGACCCAGTCCGCCGAACCGATTGCGGCCGAAGGCATACACTTTGTCCTCATTTGTGGCGAATATCACTTCGGAGGCATTGCAGCCGAAAATCGTCACAAGTCTTATACTATTCCTATCGTTGACGTCGGGAAGAGTGGTCTCCAGAAGCGGGAAATTCTTGATGTTTAAGACACAATCCATTGTTGTCTGAAATCAGAGACAAATGAGTGAAGTATTTCTAAATACAGTTATTTAAGACCTGAAAGAAAGCGGATCCAAACATATCCGCCATTGACTTGAAAAATAGCGTTAGTACTGTCCCTAAAGTCCAATCTCTTCAGATCTGACCATTCATTTGATCAGCGATTCATAAAAATACTTTTAGATTACCCTGGCAATAATTGAAACATGCAAAATCAATGTACACAATGTAAACAAACCAATCAATTGGTTGCATACCATTAAAAACGTGTGTTTTCTCCGATAGAAAATACATTGATTTTAAGCAAACAATTTAAACGTTATTTGTTTCTAATTTTGGTAACAATTTGTTTGACTATTCTCGCAATTTATCGATTACTGAAGAATCGGTTCCTCCAGAAACTGACAAAAGTCTTAAGCATTTAATAACTTTGTCTCAGATATTGGTTGAGTCAAACATATTGTACTGTAGTCACGTGGGGGTTGTGTACAGCACTTGTTGAGGACGGTTAGGGATGACATCTCTCAGACAATAAAACTTTAAATTCTTAAAAAGTAGAGGTAAATTATCTAGGTAAATTCGATGGGGAACAGGATCAACACCGAAGTGCTGTTCTTTACATATAAACACCGATTCTGTACTACTTTTCACGCATTCCTTCCCTTTAATAAAGACATAAATCAAGAATTAATCATTTTGTGACTCTCTCTCCCTCCCTCTCCTTTTCAAATTATTTGCTAAATTACTAAAGGAGTGGTTAACTGAAGCACAGAATATGAGATTAACAAAAGCTCTTTAATCCAATCGTAAGTTATTGAAGAATTTGTGATACAATTTATGGTTAAAACAATAAAAACATTAATTGTTTGAAGAGTTTAATTAGAAAATTAAAAAAACAATAAAAAGGGAATTGATTTAAATCCTGTCATTTTGAACAGCCGTCAGCTTAACCGAACCGTCCATAGCCTCCGTAACCGCCTCTACCATACCCTCCGTAACCTCTACCATATCCTCCACCATAACCGCCTCGGCCATATCCTCCACCATAACCGCCTCGGCCATATCCACCATATCCTCCTCGGCCATAACCACCTAAGAAATGGTTAAATGTGAAAGTCATGCAATTTTTAAAAGTGAACAAGCAAAGAATCTTTAGAATGAACTAGCAGAAACTGAGAATCTTAAAATTTAAGCTACCTTGATACCTTTATCTCGATAAGATTAAATTTAAAAGAGCTAGCAATAACTCACCATAGAACTGAGCACTGGCTAATGGGAGAGCCACTAAGGCCAGGACCATGAAGACGGCCAAAACAGCGAACAATTTTGCGTTCATTTTTGGGTTATATTTAAAGAATAACTTCTTTTTCGTCAAACAATTGATCTGAAAGTCAAACACAACTATCGAAACACAAACTTTGAGATTGACTTTTATAGTCCTCTATTGAAGGGGAGAGCACTCAGTTTCCTATGCCTATTAGATGACATTGACAGGATGCTGACAGTGGCACCGGTGCTCTCCCTGTGCAGTAGAGTCGGGTGTGTTTGTGCTGTGCGGCCAATCATAAGATGCATAACAAATGATTTAGATTTCATTTTCTTTAGAAATATCGGAATTACTTTCCATTTCATTATTAATGTCTTTAATTAGTTTGAAGGTTGCGTTTGATTGACTGGTTTTAGACATAAACAGAGAGATCAGAATAAATATAGAGTTACCATGATCTGTCCCCACTGGCGTTCCCCCATCCCACCTCAGCGAGGGAAGCATATCCTTTAAGGTTCGCCATAAAATTGCCAGTTTATTGCACTATCGATTGATAGGAAACTATGTCTCACTGTTTTTTCACACTAATTATTGCGAAACTCGTCAATAGTTCCAATAAAATCGACCTAGTTGTCTAGTTGTCTAGATAAATTCAGAGAATTTCATTAACATTTAGTAATGTTCTTGATAAAAAGGCATTTCACTTGTTTTTTGCAATTATTGATAATCTAATGAGGATGGAAAATAACCCGGCAAGTTTTTATAGCCTTTCGCATTCCTTTGATCAATTAACAAGGCTTATTTAGTGGAAAAATTGAAGGCAGGAATATTTCGTAACATTCTTTGAAAGATTCATATCTCAGGAGAAAAACAGATAATTATTATTCAGTTCTAATGTTTGCGACTATTGATTGAAGACATGTCCGGAATGTCTTTATCTCTATTTCAGGTTTGTTTCGACAATTAATCAAATAAAAGATGAAAACCAAGAAAACTGATTCTTAGAGACTATATTTACAAGGGGTGAGCAAGGGCGAACCCCCTGGAACAAATATAAGCTCTAAAACTATGAGAAATTCAATTTTCAAATTTTAACATTAAGTCTATGGACAGACATTAGGTCTATAAAGAATAATTCCCCTCCCTGAGGTCGCGGACCATGCTCACCCCTGATATTTATGTATGGCTTAAGAATGCAAAAACATGTATAGAATTAATAAGAATTGAACAAGGCGATATTATTTTGTTACTTTATTATGTTAACTGCTGTTTGAACAATGATATTATTATGACATTAATTGCAAGATTTACCCTGATTATAATGTGCATTACTTAATTAATTAACTTATGATAGATTAAGTAGCCTTTTATTCAATGCATAAATAAGCGTGCTTGCTCATTTAATCGCCTGATTAACATAGATTTACTTAATTACTCGATTAAAATTAGTTTAATATTTATTGTTGACAACAAAAAAGGTTCAATCAAAAAACAAAATCAAGGCTCTTGGTTGCTTTTAGATTAGCCATACCTATTGAATTAGGACAATAGAGAAGTTGAAGGATAGCCACAAACATGTGTTTCCATTATTCGCCAAAAGTTGAAAACAAACGGTAATTGTATTTTATTTTTATGTAAAAACAGTTATTATTATAAATATTTATGAATTCATTAATACATTTGTCTTATATTCAAATATTATGGGCAATGACTTCGAACGTTTGCACACTCTTTTCATGCCTTTCCTTTTTTTGCTTGGGTAGAGATTCGGTACAATTCGTGTCCACTGAAGCCGATCCCAGAATAACAAAACACCAGAACATGTGAAATAAGTTAACCATAAATAAGTTGACCCCTAAATAAACAAAACTTACCGATTAATAAAAGATTCAAACTATTTATTTAGTAAAATATCCTTGCTCAAAGCATTTACTACAGTGCTATCATAGTATGCAAATAGGATACCACTGCTATCTTAACAAATATCCTTGGCTTTGCAAATGTGGGATATGCTGGACAGCCTAACATTTATATGAAGCTATGCATCTCATCATTTTGTAGTAAATACACCAAGGTTAATGATCAAGTTTGTTGTAGTTTATCATACGTTACCTGTGAGGACGGTAGTTTTTATGGCCATATCCGGAATACCCTAGGCGAAAGGGTCGTGGATAGCGATGGCCAAGTGGTCTAGGGTTCCAATAACCTAGCGAACTTTAACAAAAATAATTTGAAAGTTGATTTTAACCTTAAATGATTAATTTATAATTACCCATGTGGATTATAACCCCAATAAGGGGCTAAGCAGTCAGTTTGCAATAGGCATGTAGTGAGGATCACAAGGCACAGCATAAATAGTCTGGTTTGAGTCATTGAAAAAGAATATGAGCTTGCTTAACTGAAGAATTAGTAAAAAACAAATCTAAACTTTAATAATATTTTTTCAGTAAAATTATTCGATTCCTTACTAACCGATGGTCTGATGTTTATGCTGAGCGAGTGTCCAGTATATATACCAGGGACCGATTTGTGGCTATCAGTGCAGACAATCTGTTTCTTGAGAGAAATTGTTATTAACTCTCGATTTGTGGCAAAACTCGCGAATTCTTTCTCTGAAGTAATGCCTTATCTCTGATTGTTTAAAGTGAATGACCACTTCAGGAATGACCGGTCCTGACTGACCTGTTATTAGATAAATTTATGGAGTGCCTCTCGAACATTCCTCGCGAAAAATTCCTGTTTGTTCAAGTTTGTGTGGATCAGCCATGTAAGTTATGTTTGTTTGCCAAGTTTGGGTGTGTCTCATAAATATAACCTTGTTGTCTAAAAAATGACCTTTCTAGGTTTGTGAAAGTCAACTAAAATTCTATTCTTAGAAAAGACGTCAGAAATAGTAAGCGTCACTTTATGCCTGTCCTACAGAGTCGGATGAGACGAATATCTTTTATGTCAATTCAACAACAAAATCTAAACAGCAGAGGACTTCCGTTGACATCAATTGTTGCTTGATAAATTAATTATTGCTTCAAATAAATATCATCTAACTAGATTTATTAGATAACTAGCAACTAAAGTATGATTTAATTGGTGTGTTCCTAATTTGTCTAATCCTAATTCACCTAATATTGCCTTTAAAAGTGAACATTAATATTATATTTAGTTTTTAAGTTTCTTATGTTATGTTAGGTTAGGTTGGGTTGGGTTGGGTTGGGTTGGGTTAACACATTTTAGTGACTATTATTTTATCTAAAGTTTTAGGTGTTTTCGGACATTTAATTTTAGTCTCTAATGTGCACAAAAAATAAGACTTTACGCTTAATTAGGCGATTTAGGATTAGGTGAGTTAGGATACGATCATTAATTTATACTTTCCTTTATTATGTGTTGGGCTCAAAGTTTAACAGTAAATGTGTTCAAAGATTAAGATTAAGCGATTGTAATTTTAATTGTAACAGGTTAAACGTTTGCAGCCAAATGTCCGCCGTCTGAGAGTAAAGCGGACCCCGTTGTGAATGAGGAGGCGTCCGATGCCAGGAATAGTATAGCATTTGCGATGTCTATTCCTTCCCCAACTCTTTTTAAGGGTTTCTCACAAACTTGATCGTGTATTTTATCAGTTGTTTCCTCATTGGATCCCATCGAAGCAAAGAATTAAGTGTTAATTACCCCGGGGCTAATAAATTTATATTAGTGTTGTTTATATTGATATATTTACTTGATCACATTCACGCGAATTCCTTTTGAGCCAAGTTCTGCGGCCATACACTTAGTAAACATATCGACCCCTGCCTTCGCCACATTATATGGAGGAAACATTGTACCCTGGGTATATTAGATTTGTAAGAATTAAGTGTTTAAGTTTTTAACAAAATATAAATCACTTACACTTCTTAGGGCTGCGATACTCGAAATATTAATTATATTTCCTTTGCTTTTCTCCAAATGTTTGACCGATAAGTGAGTCAATAATACCACAGAATTCAGATTCAAATCCAATGTTTTATTGAATATTTCCATATAATCCGAATCATAAATAGATGAGTTGGAAATTCCAGATCCGGCGTTATTGACAAGAATATCGAGTCTACCAAATGTTTCGATGGTTTTATTGACGAGTCGTTTGCTGTCTTCCTTTTTAGTAATATCTGCCACCACTTCCAGAACCTTTGAATTATCCTTTAATACTTCCCGACATTGTTTGGCCACATCTGAGACATTGTTTGCATTCCGACCCGTTATCACAACATTAGCGCCAGATTTTGAGAATAACAATGCAGTTGAGGCCCCGATTCCCGAACTACTGCCGGTAATCAACGCTACCTTTCCTTCGAAATTGAATTTAACGGACATTTCTATTAATTTACTTTAAATCTTCTCTTTTAAAGTGCAGTCAAAATGTTTTGCAGTTAATACAAAAACAGAAAATATTTTAAAAGTTCTTTATTAAATACAAAGTAACTCAAATCTAAACTTGCTTTTTCAACTTTTCAGACTTCTAAGAGGGAATCTCGAAATTGCACCTTTCCCAATTATATTCTCTATAGTTTGTCAGAAACCAATTTTATTAATTAAGTCGAATCACAAATACTTTATTTATTCATAAATTGAATCAAATTATTAAAGAGTCATATGTTTTGAGTTATATTAGAAACTTATTGACAACAATAGAGGGTCGACCTATTAAAGGGGTGCGTTTGCAGCTAAATGGCCCCCGTCTGAGACCAAGGATGAGCCCGTCGTGAATGAGGAGGCGTCCGAAGCCAGGAATAGTATGGCATTTGCGATGTCTATCCCTTCGCCAATTCTCTTCAATGGCAGACTTTCGGCGAATTTGACAAGCACATCTTTCATATTTGTTATATCCATTCCCATTGCGGCTCCGAAATTAGTTTTGACTCCACCAGGACTAACAAAGACAAAATTAATACTGCCCTAGCAAAATATTTATAAATAAAATTACTTGATAACATTGACACGGATGCCTTTTGCACCAAGCTCAGATGCCATACATTTTGTAAACATGTCAAGTCCTGCCTTCGCCACACTGTATGGAGTATTTTGTTTAACCTGGTCAATTGATATTAGAGTTGAGGTCAATTTGTGAACTTAATTACAGCGTTTCTTAGAGCAATTTAGCTTCAAATCTGATTATTTTGATTTCTTCAAACAGTAATAAGAAGTCTTGCATTTGTTATTTGGCGCTCGC
>JAQIYB010000701.1:0-10070 GCA_034699325.1 Oribatida sp. Gr-Ori-00743 | reverse complement strand
TAAACAAAGCAAAAGAGTTGACTCAAAGCTCTAATGCTTTTATAAATCATAACGTTTTACAAAACTAGGATTCATATAGCGATCCATAAATAGGTTTGAAGTCAAGCAAAGCATTTAAATCGTGATTTTTGCAAACCTTAATCATAACAACAAATTAGTTTAAACTTTAAAGCATTTGATATATTGAATAATCATTTAAATCAATATAATATTAATCTAAATATGAATTCATTTGTTTTATTTGCAAATCGTTTGGTTCATAACAAAAGCCAAATAACAAAATTATTGAATCAAAAGAACCAATTGTTTGCGAACCAATTGATTAGTCGGGGCCTCAAATTATGGCAGGAAAAGACGATGAAACTAATGTATCACAGAAGTCGTCTCTTTGATGCCGTCCAACGACCGCCTGAGGCCAGATCTATTCGACAGGAATGGTATGTCAGTCTAAAATTGTCGGACAAATGATAAACGGAACCAATTTTTATTATAAAACAGGAATTTTAGGGCAGAATTGTTTGCATTCAGTCAAAGATTAAACGAGAAATTCAGCGAAAATAACCTTAAAATCGCGTTCACTCACAAGTCTTACATCGATAAAGAGATCAAACAAAGAGAAGAACTCGGATTAAGTGATGTCTCACTAAATATCGAAGACAACGAAAGATTGTCACAAATCGGTCAAAACATTTGCAACACTTATATTAAATCATATTTAAGGCATTTTCTTCCACGAGTTCCAGAAGAAGGAATCAGGTACTCGTGTATTCAAATGAGAAGATTTTAACCATTGATTCATAATTTTCAGAGCAATTAATGATTACTTAATGTCTGATGAAGTGCTGTCAGACGTCTCCAAATGGATCGGTTGTATTGATTTAGTTTTGTGTCAGGTATTGAACTCACTCATTGATTCATTGATTCACTCATTGATTTACGAATTGTTTTGAAGGATTTTCCGCCAAAACCCTCGACTTTAGCCAAAACAGTGAAAGCTTTGATCGGAGCGTTGGCTGAGGACGAGAGTCAAAAAAGGGCTCAAAATTTTGCTTTAGATTTTATATTAACTTATTTGGTGGACAAAGACTTACTCGAAATATGGGAAATACCGAATCCAAGATTCCATCTGAAAAATATATTGACCCGGGAGCAATTATCTGCCCCTGAATATAGACTTCTAAGCGAATGCGGAGTCGGAACAATTGAAGCCTGTTTTGTAATCGGCCTCTATTGCGACAAAGAGCTCATTGGTTCCGGTCAGTCCTATTTTCATGATTGCTGTTCCAACACTTTTTAAAGTAACTGTTTTAAGGTCCGGGAGAGACCATCGAAATCGCTAAACAAATGGCAGACTTGGATGCACTCCGAAGGCTATTCCATTTGACGACTTCCAGAGTTTCGCTCAAATTTGGTCCAAAAGTATATGAAACAGATTTAAGTGAATTTAATGGCGAAACCCTTACTCTGAATGAATGGTCGACTTCTTTGTTAAAAAAAGAGACAAAAAACAAAACAAAGTCTCTAAACGTTTGAAAAGATTTCATTAAAATATATTTTAGTTTTCATTCTTTGCGTCAAATATTTTAATATAAATTACAATTAAATGCATTAAATTTACAAAAGTTATGTCTGTTTTGTCAAAAGTGTTGATTCAAATGTTTGGCCATTGAGTCGACCATAAGATTTCCGAATTTGTCTTTAATCCTAAGCCTTCCGCTGACATAACGCGTCTCTTCTGTTCCGTCAGAATAAAGGGTTTTTATGTTTCCGTTTCGATATTCTCTTCTCTTCAATGAAATGAATTCAAAACAAATGAATATAAGATTTAAAGAAAAGGAAAATACTTTGTATTTATTTGTTCTGATTTCTCGGTCGCCGTTCGGGAATTCCAATACTTCGGATCCGTCAGAATGTATTCTCCAAACAGTTCCATCGACCATGATAACTTCTTCAGAGCTGTCGGCATTTATGATTCGCTGCAAACCACTTGAATAAGTAATACGTTTGACCCCATTTCGGTCCACTTTTTCTGTCTGACCACTAAATTCAAAATATCTTTAAGAAAGAGTTGATATAAAAAGTAAGAATACTTTGGAAAATGCGTTATTTTGAAGCCATCCGAGTATGTCGTTTGTGTGGTCCCGTTTGCGAAACTGTATAACTGAAGACAAAACAGTCATTTCATATGAAATAAAAAGAATTATCGAAAAAATTAATACAATTGTATTGTCCGTCGAAACCGTCATTTTGTCGCCGTTTGGAAATTCAATTGTTCTGTCGTTTGAGACCTCATTTACCAAAATATTAGGACCGGTGGGCGGCGAACATATCATCTTTGGGTGAGTTTTTCGGTTCACTTCAACAAAACAGTTTGAGTTCTTCTGACGATTCGATTTTAGTTTAGACGACATATCATAGGCTTTGGATTCAATGTTAACTATTCTTTCACTCAATTTCTCGATTTGTTTTCTAAGTTTATTAAGTTCTTCATTAAAAGGTTCGATGTTTTCATTGCTTTTAACCATAGAAGAAGTGGTAATAGAATTGTCAATAAGTTTGTCTTTTTTAATATTTTTCAATCGCAACAATTGATCTTCGAGTTCATGGATCTGTTGTTTAAGTTTAGAAGAATAGGCGCCGGTTTTTGGTTCAATTAATTCCTCATTAATCTGTTGATGGCTCTCATCGTCACTAAGTGTCTCGATATGACTCCAATGAACTTTTTTCATTGAATTCCTTTTACTTTTTGTGTCAATCATTTGAGAGATGGCATAAACTTGAGATTCGTTTCCATTTGAATTCGAATCAAATTGTTTCTGAATTATCTCTTTTTTAGTTTCAATCCTTTTGAGTAAATCTTGTAATTCATTGATGTCTTTGTCTTGAAAATAGTGGTCAACACTGTCTTCAAACGAATTCTTTTCAGATATTTGTTTCAAATAATCAAATAATTCAAATTCATTGATACCATCGATAATAACAGTCGGAGTGTTCTTTGATATTTCGATTGATTTTCTGTCAATTTTCTCGAATTTAGTGGTCATTGGAATCACTTTTCGAATAAACTTTTTTGGTTTCGTATCATTTTCTTCGGTTTTCTTCACTTTTTGTCTGTTTATAAATTGTTTGACACAATATTGAGGTTTGTTCTGCACTTTTGGTTGGGATTTGTCTGAAACGCCTTTTGTTTCCGTTGTCTTAAAGGAAAGTCGCCTTTGATTTCCTTTTGGTGTCGGATCCGTTTGTTTTTTACTGGACTCAAATCTTTTAATTCCGTCTCCTTTTCGAAGAAATGGTTTCTTTGTTTGGTTTCCATTATTTGCGACGAAATCAATACTTTTATCGTTTAGTTTGACATTTAATAACTCTTCAAATGTTTTGACGTCTTTGCCATTAATTCCGGGAACGACCGGAGAGTTCTCTAAATATGAATTGTTTGCAAAGATTTTATTATCACTGGTTTTATGACAATTCTCTTTAGTTCTCATTTCTTCGGCCGAATCGTCAGAAATTTTAATCGACTCTTCATTATTTGAATCGTCAGTCATTTGAGGGCAAAGAGTGAACTCATTCTTTTGATTGTCTTCAGTCGAGAGAGTCTTTAATTTAGTGTTTTGTTCACTCAATGAATCGATTTGTTTTAATTGTCTTTCTCTGACCACTTCCTCTTGCATTTGCTGCCATTCTCTCAATTCCTTCAATTGATCCATAATTTTGTTCCAAATATCAGTGGACTCACCAAAGAATTGGTTGAACTGAAAGTCCATTAATTGAATTCATTGTAAAAATGTTAAAATGTAAACAAATTGAGTAAACTTTGGGCGCAAACAATGTTTCAATATTTCAAAACTCGTTTCTCACAAAACGATTGGCTCTAAAACACAACTAATTATGTATTTGAGCGCCAAATTTAAATCAAATATTTCCACAAAAAAAGCACTTTATTTACAAACTTCACAAACCTAACCTTGTTCAATTTAATTTAAAAGTTATATAAACTCTTAATTTTAAGTCCTTTAGAATAATAGAAATAATATTTATTTTATTAAATCTTTAAAACAAATGAATTAAAAAATATTTACAATAAAAGTGTTTACTCGGAATCACTGCTATTATATGCGACCAAAGAATTTATAGATTTCTTATCCGTCTTCTTATCGATGACTTTGATTCCGATATCTTTATTATCTGTATTTCTATCACTATTTTTATCATTTAATTGGAAGTCATGTCTGCCGTCAAATAATTTTGAACTATCAATAGATTTGATTGAAATCGCTTTAGAAGTAAATTCCTTATTAAAAACGGAGTTCTTGTAAATCCTTTCCCTCTCAGCCTTTTGTCTGCTCTGAAGAGCTGTCAATTCAAAGATCAGATTCTAATTAAAACTTAATTAAATTTAATTCAAGGAATACATTGAGTTGACTCTAATTTCATGAGTTGAGCCAATTTTGAATCCCGAGGTGACTCCGGAACCAACTTTAAAGACCTGGGAAGGGATGACTTCTTTAAAAGGGAGCGATCGATGTCTGCACTTGTTTTTAGTTCTTTTCTCTTCGTCTGAATTATAATATGAATCAAACAAATGAATAAATGGATGAAAAAGTCTTACTCTAAAGAGTTGTCGAATGTTTCTGTTATGTGAATAATCGTCTTTCCATCGCTCCTGAAATTCTTCCAATTGTTGTATAGCCGGGGCTATACTCTCGGCTTTTTCTTTGTCATTGACTTCGTGTTCCAATTTGAACATAGAGTCAGTCATCAACTTCTTGGATACGGTCTTATCTTCGGGAACAATCTGTTCATTTTCTTTAGGATCCCATCGAAGTTCTTGTCTGCGGGCGCCGCTAAGAATGACGTAATCCAGATTCTTGGGATCCGTTTGCATCTCAAAGTGATTGTCACATAAATGACATTTCATTCGGAACTTATAGATCGGAGTCGAGTAATACATTCCTGTCTTTGACTTCTGAGCGTTGAATCTGACACTCATTCCGATGTGATTATTACATCCATTGCACCAAATATTGTACGGCATCTCAAAACTGATCCCAAAATAATTAAATAGTGATAAACAATGATATAAATGGTGTACCGAATAATGAGTATCCCTTCGTGCAATTTGCGGGCCCTCTCGCGAAGTGGATGAGTGCCACGGAATTTGTTGATCGAGCCCTTGGAAGGGGTCCATTCTGGCGGATAGTATTTGTTCACTGCTTTCCTTTCGGCCTAAAATCACCATGTTTCAATTTAAATGCCAATTCAATGGATTAATATTTTAAAACAAATGTATTACCATTTTTGGCGAATATATCTGACGTCGATTGTATGGAAACTGTTTTACAATATCTTAATTATATTAAATTTTCTCAATTAATGGTTATTTGGATTTTCGTCTGAATATCGAAATAATTATAAACAGAAACTAATAAATAAACAGAGATTTCATCACATTTTCAATGACACAAAATTACGTCAATATTTTGTTTCAATTTTTAGTACATATTTAGCGAAAGGTTTCAAAAGATATCTCGTAATTGAAGTCAAACTGTATTTGAAGACACGATTTGCTTTTCTCTCGATTTGTTGTCATCAGTTGTCATCAATTGTTTCCGAAAGAATGGACAGCGAATGTGAGATGACTTGAGATTCATATACACAATCATTGATCCCTTTATTGATTGAATGTAGCGATTGGTCGACACTATCGACAGGTGTTAAACAACGAGAACTCTCCGGCGATCGCAACACTCAAAACACTGATTGAGTTCTTGAGGAGAGACTTATGTGAGGAAACAATTACTTGAGTTTCTCCTCTAAATAATTGTTTTATTATAAAAGCGTTGACAGCATTAGGACTTCGAGAGAATGTTCGGTCGGCCATCGAATTACTCAAAGATATCGAACCCATTACTGAAGTGGAATCCGTGGCAGAGATATACTTCCGATTCATAACTCTAAACGCATCCGAATATGACGTCAGTTGTGATAATCAAATAACGAGTCACACAATTGTTTGACTTTTTCTAGAAATTCAATGAACTGAAGAGTGAGTTATCCCGAAGAAGTGATATATTCCTCAAAAAAGTTATGGAATGCCGTAAGAAAGTGGCCAAAAATGGACATCCATTCATATCAGATGGAAGTGTAAGTCATATAATTAGTGGTTAAACGAGTATTTAATTGTTTGTATTGTCAGAGCATTTTAGTTCACGGCTGTTCCCGAGCCGTCAATTGCACGTTAGCGGAGGCCAAGAGGGCTAACAAGAGGTTCACAGTATATATCACTCAATCGAGTCCTGACAACAGTGGGTTTGTATACATTAGTCTGTTTTAACTTCTATTGAACTCAAAAGGTTTGTTGAATGCAGTGAAACAATGGCTCAATGGCTAAGAGATAATGGAGTGAACAGTACCCTCATTATTGACGCCGCCGTCGGATACATTATGGAGAAAATTGATATCGTATTAGTCGGAGCCGAAGGAGTAGCAGAAAGTGGAGGAATAATCAATAAAGTAATGCAATTATTGGGTTTTGTGTTCTCATTATATAATTTATGTGTTTAAAGATCGGGACGTATTCGGTGGCCATTTGTGCCAAATCGATGAACAAACCGTTCTATGTTTTGGCCGAAAGCTATAAATTTATTCGACTCTATCCTCTCAATCAGTCGGATATTCCGGACAGACTTAAATGGAAGGCTAATAGAGATTACGATAACCACCCTTTGGTTGACTACACTCCTCCCGCTTACATAACTTTGCTTTTGACAGATTTAGGAACTCTGACCACCGCTGCTGTCAGCGATCAACTGATGCAACTCTATCTCTAACCTCCTGTTCTTTATTCGGCATTTGTTTGCAAATAATTTTATACATTAAATAATAAAACAATTTTTTAAATCATTTCTTTCAATCATTCAATGAATTTATATGAAATTAAAATCTAAAATACAGGCCAACCCTCTCCTCTCACTTCCTAAACATTTTTGAATAATTGTTCAGAAAATATCAAAAGCTTTAAACGTTTAATGAATGATGCTAGCTCACTTTCCAAAAAGGATTAAATTAATCTTTTTTATTAAATAATTGGAAAACAAGTGAAGAACTTTTAGGCATTTCTGTCATATTTTATGTTTCAGTGATTTCAATGAATTCATATCTAATCGTTTCGATAACACTAATAATTAAACGATAAAAACATTTTAAAAGCAATATTTATTGCATTTTGTTTGTGTAGGGGTGAAAAGTTTGCATAATTCTTCAATTATTTCATTCATGTTTTATTTGATTCAGGGTAAGCCAGGTTTGGCGAAAGGATTTGGCGAAATTCGAAAAAGTTACCAGGTCAATTTGATGCATTTATTTTTCTCGGTGTTTGTGGGCTTGAATTTTCTTAACAAGTACCTTTAATGTTCTATACATACACTTAAAGAGTGGACAATGTATTGTTAAATTACCCATGATAAAAATTGGATTGGATGTACTGGTTATTTATTGAAAGACAGGTACAATCCTTAAACTCAAAATAAGGGCATTTCTGGAAACTAAGCCTTGTTATCCTCAAATGGGAAACTAATTTTCAGGAACCTTTTGACTAGGATCTTTTATTATACACTATTTTAAAGGGTGTTTTGCAAAGAACCAAGCTAAGATTGGTCAACAAATGGTTATTCTAAAAGACCCCAAAATGACCCCAAAATGACGGCTCAAGAATTAAAATACATTGGAATTGAGTACAAAAATGTGAATTAAGTTAAGTTTAGATTAAATTAGTTGTAAAACAATTCCGATAATTGAGAGAAATTCAAATTTTACAGAAACATTGTATTGCTTTGATTTAGGCTCAAATATTTATACTAACATTGAACCTGATATCAAAATATGAGCAAGGTTAAATTTCTTCTTTAAATTAGCGATTATTCAATTGATATAAGGCCTAAACCCTTGGGAAAAGTTGAGCCCTCACTGCCTTAATGTCGAATCTGTGACTGAATTCAAAGTTTGTGACTCTTATTGAATATGATTGGAGTAAACGTCGACCTCTAGTCTCTGCCAATGCTTTTCAATTGGAGTAAAGGAGGAGTGACGTCAAGAATGGGAGAGAAGTGACGATAGAGAGGAGTCCTATTGAGTAGTGATTGTATTCATCGCTCAACACTCAAAGTATTACTCATTTGAGAGTCATTTCATTGAAACCTTAAGTCTTTTGATTGATTCAATCGCTTCTCTATTATTTGATTTGTCGATCAAATTCACTCAAATTTAACTCATTTTAAATAAAATTCTCATTTAAGCCGAGAATCTCTTCACTGATTAATATAATATTCAATTGAATTGTTTGGTAATAAATGGCCGAAAATCGTGAAGACAATGTATATAAAGCGAAATTGGCGGAACAGGCAGAAAGATACGACGGTTTGTCTCATTTTCATATTTACTCCTTCTTTGTCCTCTGACTGACCATAATTTCTCTCAAGAAATGGTGAGTGCGATGAAAAAGGTCGCCACAATTGATGCCGATTTGACAGTTGAGGAGCGGAACCTGTTATCTGTGGCCTACAAGAACGTAATCGGGGCCCGTAGGGCGTCCTGGAGGATAATCAGCTCAATTGAACAGAAGGAAGAACTCAAAGGCTCCGAAACTCGAATTGAATTGATTAAGACTTACAGAATTCAAGTCGAAAAGGAATTGAAAGATATTTGTCTCGATATTCTCGATGTTTTGGACAAACATCTCATTCCCACCGCTTCTTCCGGAGAGTCAAAAGTCTTTTACTACAAAATGTATTCAATTTATTTAATTTCGATACAAATTGTGAAAATTTTGTTTATTAAAAGGAAAGGCGATTATCACCGCTATTTGGCTGAGTTCGCGGCCGGCAATGACCGGAAAGAAGCGGCGGAAAATAGTTTGGTCGCATATAAAGCCGCCAGTGATATAGCGATGACTGAATTACCGCCAACACATCCGATTCGTTTGGGACTCGCACTTAATTTCTCTGTTTTTTACTACGAAATCCTGAACTCTCCTGAGAGGGCCTGTCGTTTGGCCAAAGCGGCCTTCGATGACGCGATCGCAGAGTTGGACACTTTGAGTGAAGAGAGTTATAAGGATTCGACTCTAATAATGCAACTCTTGAGAGATAACCTCACGTTATGGACATCCGATATGCAACATAACGGTCAGCATTATATTAACCCTTCCATACGTGTTAACTCATTATCTTGTATTTAGGAGATGGAGAGCAGAGAGATGCTGGAGCCGAGCCGGCGCCTGCCCCGGAAGAAGCGACGACAGATGTCTCATAAACAAACTAAACGTCTTTTTAGCCTTTCATCTGATAATAGAAAACCATTTTATTATTTCTTTTAAATATTATTCGATATCTTTGTGAAGGAATTCCGCTTCGATTCTGAAAACATTTTAGATTTGAATGCAATACAGATATGAAACCTATTTATGAAAATTGTCATAAACTTAATTGTTATCAATCTTAGAGTCATTTGATTATTAGTTTTCTGTCATTTATTTGCTGAAACTGACGACAAGTTTATTCCATTTTGTGATAACATCCAAAAACAGCGTTTTGTCGTTTTTAATCAAAATTAATATTTACTTTAAATGTGTTGAACTGATCTCACATTTTATTTCAAACCCATTGAGACTTTTCTTCAGTTTTCTTAATTTTCATCTCTAATGAAGTCTAGTCTATAATTAAACAAAACTTTTTTAATTCATTCTATTTTCTCAATCAATAGTCTAAATGTTTTCGTAAATTATTTGAATTTATGTCTTAATTCTATTTATTTGTCAACAAAATAGCTATTTCTTGATTTGTTGTGTTTCGGTCGTAAATCTGGTTAACTCTTATTGTATCTCATAATTCATTTTTGGTGATAAAATCGGAAAATTGATTCTTAAATCAGAGTCAATATCTATTGTCATATACCGTTCCTTACCATTTAAAATACCAAGTTGGTTTACTAGCCTCTCCTAATATACACTCAAATCGATTTCAATTATATTTTAATTAAAAATTGAAATAATTCTGATTTAAATCAAAATC
>JAQIYB010000700.1:0-10073 GCA_034699325.1 Oribatida sp. Gr-Ori-00743 | reverse complement strand
CAAAATAATTGTTTGAATTTAAATAACGAATAAATGAGTGAATTATTTAAAGTCTTTATATTCGCGAGAATTTCAATTATTATATTTTGAGACAGTTTTTCAATGAATATCATTGAAATCACTATAGATTTCACAAATATATTTGAGAGTATATCAGAGGTATAATTGAAAAATCATTAATTTTTCAATTAATTACTAATTACAAGTAAACTCAATATTAAGGAATGACAAAGGGATGGGGAAGCAAGCAGATTTTTTAAAAAGTTTCCAAACGGATATAAACGATGTAATGCATATAATTCTGTGATTCATATAAGAAAATTATTCAATAAAATTATTTATTCAGTCATTGAATACATTATTATAATTATTGTTTGACTTATGAATCTGTGCTCTAATTGTAGTCATTTTTGGGACAAATCAAGAATTTATTTTGTGGACAATCTTTTTATCAAAATATTTATTTCTTACAAATCTATGTTTAAATCAACACAATAGATACCAAAAGGTAAACTTGTTAATTTAATTGCTGTAAAGAGCAGTTTTTAACTTCATTGACATTTGATCTTGTTAGAATGAGAGCGCGATTTATCCAATCTTTTTATTGTCGCACTTTTTACTTTATTTTAAATATAAATTTGAATTCCAATAGTGATTCGGAGAGTTGGCCCACAAAAATCAAGATTCTTTTGCGTGATTGCACTCACAGAATATTCTTACCCGCCAAGAATTACATGTAAGTGAATTAGAGCACAGAATATATAAAACTTAGCCTTATTGACGAATTTGGGGGTCAGGAGAATAGCAATTATGTGTCGTTAGTTTAGACATACATTTGGAGAATATAATTAGCAATCAATAAGAGATTTAATTAACATTAAAGGGAAGGGAAGGCAAACATTATGGGAATTAAAATTAAAAATTGATTGACTGTCAAAATAAAGTTAGATTTAAAACAATTGTTATATCACTTTATTCTCTGTTCGGCCAAAATTGGAAATACAAATATCTGTTTAGTTATAAATTGAATAAATTTTACGAAAATTTCAAAATTAATGCTCAGAATAAATATTTCTCATTAGATTAGATTTTGTGCAAAACATTAAGACTTTGGTTTGATTCTCAAAATGGATATCAAAGTAAAAGTCTCGATAAGTCTCTTGTTTTTCGTATTCAATATTTCAATCATTCGAAGCGATGATAAATCATCCAGGCTAGTTTCATTTCTATCACAAGCCAACAACGAATTGGAAAGAGAACTTAATAAAATGACCCGGGCTGCCTGGACCTATGAGACCGATATCAACAATAAAACAGTAGAGGAAAAGGTATAGCAATTTAATTCCTAATTTAATATTTGAATATTGAGTCGTTTCTCACAGAAATTAGTTCAAAAGGCATTAAATGATTTTATAAGGAAATTGTCGTCGAAGGCAAAGGAGTTTAATACCACTAATATATCAGAAAGCAATCAAAGACTGATTGAAAAGATGTCTGTCGTTGGAACTGCTGCTCTCAATAAGCAAGATGAAAATCAGGTTTTCATTGATTAATATTTTGTTATAATTAACTAATGTTTATATTAATTACTAATTAGTATCAAACGGTTACTAATCAAATGGAAACCACTTATAGCAGCGCTAAGGTTTGTGTCGGCGGAAAATGTGGACTAGAATTGGATCCAGGTAATATTTATTTCCTACAATCTTTACAAAATCTCAGGGATTTGTGAGGGAAGAAGTTCTTAAATATCCGATAGAGTTGAGAGAGGGAGAGGAAGGGGAAGTCAATGCGTTATATAAGTAAAGTTTATTTGTTATAATGTTTTGCCATTAAATCAAATTTTATTCTCTAATTTGTGGAACTAATTGGAGTCAAATAAAAATATTTTTTATGATCTTGGTTCTAATTTAAATAATGTCAAAATATGTTAAAACTTACAAGCTCATTTGAACAGATTTGTCTAATATTATGTCTGAGTCTACTAACTCTACTAAACTATTGGAGGCGTGGGTCAACTGGAGAGACGCTTCGGGCAAAAAGATGAGAAGTGATTTCATAACTTACTTCACTCTTGGTAATAAAGCTGCCAAGCTCAATATACTTCCTAATAAAAGTATGCCTAAAAACAAAATGTTTTGAGATTTTAATTAAATATTATTTTAAACTAAGAATTGAATACATTGGATGAGTTGTGGCTCTTTTCATGGGAAACGCCGGACATAAAGGAACAAACGGCAGAAATATTGGAACAAATAAAACCATTTTATAAGAAAATTCACGCTTATGTCAGAATTAAACTCAGTCAGAAATACCCTGGTCAAATGCCTAAAGATGGCACAATTCCGGCTCATCTTTTAGGGAATATGTGGGCTCAACAGTGGGGTAATATTATGAAAACAGTTGGAGGAGTGGATCCCTTTCCTGATTTAGCTCCGATTGATGTGACCAAGACACTAAAAGAAAAGGTTTGCAAATTAATTGCTTTGTTAATAAAATTATCGATACTTTCAAAAGAGGTTTACAACGAAACAGATGTTTGAGTTATCGGAAAAGTTTTTCGTTGATTTGGGTTTGGATCCAATGACCGATAAATTCTGGAATTATTCTATACTGGATAAGTTGAAAGACAAAGTTATGGTTTGGTGAGACTAATAATTCCTATTTAAATGAATACCTGAATGTCTTGATTACAGTCACGCATCGGCCTGGGATCTATATGAAACCGATGACTTCAGGTCAGGTTTAAGAGATAAACTATTAAATTGAAATTATATTCTCTCCAAACAGAATCAAAATGTGCACCAATAAAAATATGGAGGACTTAATTACAATCCATCACGAAATGGGTCACATCCAGTACTATCAACAATACAAAGAAAGACATGTCTTGTTTCGTGAAGGCGCTAATCCGGGTATTTATCTAAAAATTAATAATATAATCAAAGAACTCGAAGAATACTTTTATTAAGGATTTCATGAAGCGATTGGAGATCTGTTGGCCCTCTCCGTCACTACAACTAAACATTTGAAAAAGATTGGACTCTTGAAAATGAGTGACAGTCCGGAAATTAGAAACAAACTTAATAGAAAATACCTGCTCAAAATGGGTCTGGACAAAATCGCATTTTTGCCCTTCGCTTACATTATGGACAAATGGCGTTGGGATGTCTTCTCAGGAAAAGTCTCAACAAAAGATATGAACCGTCACTGGTGGCAATTATCGGGCCAACATCATGGTATATCACCTCCAGTCAATAGAAGTGAAAATGATTTTGACCCAGGTGCTAAATATCATATTCCCGCCGGTGTTGAGTACATACGGTATCGACAAAAAATAATTCCATATTTTGATATTCAGATAATTTATTTTTGATTTCAGATATTTTGTGTCATTTATTCTTCAGTTTCAGTTTCATAAGAAGTTATGCAGTTTTAGAGAAAAGGATGTCCCTCTCTATGAGTGCGATATTGACGGTGACCTCAAAGCTGGAAATGCTCTGAAGTATTAATTACTCATTTGTTTGAATTTATTTATTAATTTTGATGCGATTTAGGAAAATGTTACAAAAAGGCTCGTCTGAGAAGTGGCCCAAACAACTGAAGGACTTCGTGGGCACAGAAAAAATGGATATCAAGCCTCTACTCGAGTATTTTGAGCCATTGCAAGTATACCTAGATGAACAACTCAAAGGGCAAAGAATTGGCTGGACTTTCAAAGGTATATTCAATGTTTAATTTATTTAATATGAACTCATTTTTATATTTGTTTTAGTCGACGATTATTTCAAGTCTTCGTCTATGGGCTACGCCTCCAATAGTATCGCTTCAGTCAAAGTCAACACTATTTCATTGTTTTTCGGCATTTTCTTATCCATTGCTTTCATTAGAATTTATTTAAATTAAAAACTATTAATATTTAAAATTTTGTGATTCATAGAATAAAATTGATTTTACTTCTAACACGTGATATAATGTAATTTTCCCGGATGTTTGTCACTCCCGGTCCACATTCATCCAAATTTTAGTTAATTTTATTTATATACGGAAATTAATGTCTCCTAGATATAAGCAGGGTTACCAAGTGATTACCTAGTTTATAGCAATATTAGCGAAAAATAAGACATAGCTTTTAAAAATTCTTAAATATATCGGTTTTAATCTATTTCTTCTATCAAACCGAGAGTTTATACATTCATTGAGTAATTTCTCTGTTTTAAATACTATTATCGAATTGAGGGCAGAATTTGTCGCCTCTTCTGATTGTCGGCACAATTTCTAAATATTAAATATATTTTAAACATTTATGAAATTATATAAAATGTTTTCTAATAAATGTTTAATTGAGTTCAATATAATCTAATTCCTCGTATTTCTGAGGTCTTCTTAAGAATGGGATTTAAAATAAAAGTCTCGATAAGTCTCTTCTGTTTCTTTACAAATATTTTAATCATTCAAAGTGAAGAAATTCCTGAAGTGAATGAGCAAGGCACTGAGCAATTTCTAGCAAATGCAAATAAGACATTGACAAGTGAATTTAACAAGCTAACTAGGGCAAATTGGGCATTTGCAATTGACATCAATAATAACACTTCAGAAGAGAAGGTATGTCTTATTAAAAACTATAACTAAGAAGTATTATATCGATTCAAATGTGCAGATATCGGCCGAAAAGGCATTTAATGATTTCCAGAAGAAGTTGTCGTCAGAGGCCAAGGAGTTTAATACAACTAAAATGACAGAAAGAAATCGAAGAATCTTTGAAAAGATGTCTGTCATCGGAACGGCTGCTCTTCAGACAAAAGATGAACAAAAGGTATAAATTAAAGTTAACTTTGAAAACTTTATAACAAATTGAAAAATAGTATCAAACAGTTATGAATGCGATGCAAACAATATTCAATACGGCCAAGGTATGTGTCAGTGGAGTGTGTGGCCTTGAATTGAAGCCTGGTAATTTTTGTAAATCATTTTTATTTTTAACATTTTAAATAAATTTATTATTTAAATAGATTTGTATAAAATAATGGCTGAGTCTACTAACTATACTCAGCTGTTAGAGGCCTGGGTCAATTGGAGAGACGCTTCGGGTAAAAAGTTCAGAAATGCTTACATAACTTATTATACTCTTGGAAATAAAGCAGCCAAGCTCAATCAACTTCCCAATAAAAGTAGGAATAAAAGCAGGAAATTTCAAAATTTTACATATTTTTAACAAAGAATTCGAAACTTTGGACGATTTGTGGCACTTTCCGTGGGAAACGCCGGACCTTAAGGAACAAACGGCGGACTTATTGAAGCGATTAAAGCCTTTCTATGAGAAACTTCACGCTTACCTTAGAATGAAACTAAATAAGAAATATCCAGGCAAAATGCCAAAAGACGGTACAATTCCGGCTCATCTTTTGGGCTCTATGTTAGCTGAGGTCTGGGATAGTACTATGAATACAGTTGAAGGGGTCGATCCTTACCCAGAATTGGCTACAATTGATGTAACCGATACTCTTAAGAAAAAGGTTTGATTCCATGCATTCATTCATCAATTCATTGATTGGTTCTCAAAGGGGTTTACATCGATAAAGATGTTTGAGTTATCGGAAAAGTTTTTCGTTGATTTGGGTTTGGATCCAATGACTGATAAATTCTGGAATTATTCCATATTTGATAAGTCAAACGACAAAGAAATGGTTTGGTGAGGAAACACAGAATAGAATTTTTAAAACCATTTTGTTACTCTTACAGCCAGGCATCAGCATGGGACTTTTATCTTCAAGATGACTTTAGGTCGGATTCAAATATAATACTAATTAATTATAATTATATTGATTTTCACTCGGATTAGAATAAAAATGTGCACAAATATAGACATGGATTCCTTGATAACAATTCATCACGAAATGGGTCACATTCAGTACTATCAACAATATAAGGATAGATATATATTATTTCGCGACGGCGCTAATCCGGGTATTTATTCAAAATTTGTATCAATTAATAGAAATCATTGAATTTGTTTTATAACAAGCGTTTCACGAATCAATTGGAGATACGTTGGCCCTCTCAGTGGCCACACCTAAACATTTGCAAAAGATCCAACTCTTGAATCTAGAAGAAGATGAAGAGCTAATGAAAAAGATTAACCTTAAGTTTCAACTCAAAATGGGCCTGGACAAAATCGCATTTTTGCCTTTCGCTTACATCATGGACAAATGGCGTTGGGATGTCTTCTCTGGAAACGTCTCATCAAAAGACATGAATCGTCACTGGTGGCAATTGTCGGGCCAACATCAGGGTATATCTCCTCCCGTCAAGAGAAGTGAGAAGGATTTTGACCCAGGTGCTAAATATCATATTCCCGCCGGTGTTGAGTACATACGGTATCGACAAAAAATTGATTCCATATTTCGATTTTCGAATAATTTATTTTTGATTTCACAGATATTTTGTGGCAAATATTCTTCAGTTTCAGTTTCATAAGAAGTTATGCAGTTTTAGAGAAAAGGATTTCCCTCTCTATGAGTGCGATATCGACGGCGACCTCAAAGCTGGAAAGGCTTTTAAGTGCTCTCAAGTCTTAACTATTTATTTAAATTATTTATTAATTTTGATCCGATTTAGGAAAATGTTACAAAAAGGCTCGTCTGAGAAGTGGCCCAAACAACTGAAGGAATTCGTGGGCACAGGAAAAATGGATATCAATCCTTTACTCGAATATTTCAAACCTTTGGAAGTATACCTAGATGAACAACTTAAAGGACAGAAAATTGGTTGGACTTTCAATGGTATAAATACTTAATTCAGAGATTGTTTTACTTATTTTCATTTAATTGCCTTTAAGTCAACGATTATTTCAATTCTTCATCAATTCGTTTGATTTTTAATATAAATCTATTCGTTATTTGTATTTTTATGACAATTAATTTTAATTGAATAAAATTGAGTCAAAAATGCCATAACTGAGCTGGTTCATTTTATCTTAGTATTTATCTCTCTTTGTTTAGTGTTATCGAAGGGTAGTGAAGAACAGTTGAATTATGCCATCGATTCTAAAATTAAGACCTAATCTAATCAATTGAATGATTAAACTTTTCTAAACTTTAGACAGAATCACATGTATTCCACAATTCATATATTGAATAGAATTTAATTTATTCTAATAATTCACTGTTTATGACCATGGTACAATTAATTATATAATATGGGATTGATACGCTTAATTTAATTATCAAAACAAACTAGGCAAATTATCCCTGATCATTTAATATAATTGATATTTGCAATAATAAATGTTTGTCAATTACTCTTGAAATAAGTTCAGATTCATTTTACTTGGTAAGTTTCAAAATGAAGAGCAATACACTTAAACTTTAAACTTTAAGTTTGAGTTTAAAGTCAATGATATGAAGTAAACCATCAATTATTTGACAGTTGAAAGACATTAAAATATTAGTAAAGCGATAATTGGTTGTATAATAACTAACATTTGGACATTGAACCCGAACCCGTGCACATGTATGGCAATCAGCCGGCCTTAAGATAATTGAAATTGTATTGAAACCATTGACTATAATTGTTATCTATTGTTATCTAATCGATTCACACATTTTTATATAAATATAAGTCATTTGTTTCGAGAAAATTCAAACTTAACCCCAACTCTTATTAAGTATTATGACCAGGAATATTTGCTGCAATTGGCAACAAATCTATCTCGGACAACAGATATTCAAGGCTGATCTTGTTGAAAAGTTGAATTTAAACTTGCAACGTTATTGAACGTTATTGGTGTTCAAGTATTTAAAGACTTTTGACAGTCATATGTTGTTTTCAGTTATCATGTGATCCAAATTCAATGCAATTAAATGTTAATTAAAATTATTTATTAAATCGCTTTTAATTTACTGCAAATTGATATCAATTAAGAGTGAATCAGATCTGAAATTAATCTGAAGAACACATCATTTCCTTAGTTATTATTATCAAAGTCTTCATTTAATCGATTAAATTATTATTAATAATAATTAATTTATTATTTATTTCTGGTTTTCCTCATTTCGAGGAAACTTTTGTCAGTGATTTGTGAGTTAACCAAAGGGTGAGTCAAATCATGTTTTTTGGATTCAATTCATAATTTATTAAATGTCGAAAATAGTGGTCAAAATGCAGAGTCAATTGATTAAAACTATGGTCTCCGAAAATATCACTCCGGAAGAAGACACGGACGGATCAAAACATTCGTCGGAATCTGATTCGGAGATGACTTCTCTTAAAGGACGGTCTCTATCTTTGGGATCAACTGATTGGCCAAAATTGGGGCCATTAGTTAAGGCGCATAAGAGAAACGCCTCTCTTCGGCAGCGCTTGGAATCCGCCGAACAAATGGTTCATAACTTTGTTGTCGGCGCTGAAGAGATAGCCGGACAGGCAGTCATCAAACTGTGCTCTGAGGCGTGGAATGTCTGTCACTTCAACGCACTTCCCAAATGGCTTCAGGACAACGACTTCCTTGTTAAGGGCCATCGACCGCCACTCCCCTCCTTCTGGTTGTGCTTTAAGTCAATCTTTCGTTTGCACACCGAAACGGGGAACATATGGACCCACGGGTTGGGAACCCTCATATTCATCAGTCTATTCGTCTATAAGATGATAACATACGGAGAACAGCATAAGTTTGTCGACCGCCTTATGTTAGGCATTTATTTTACGGGCGCCATCCTCTGCCTGTCCTTCTCGACGGTGTTCCACACCTGTAGCTGCCATTCACGACATGTGTCCAAACTCTGCTCCAAACTGGACTACTGCGGGATTTCCATTCAGATAATTGGATCGATGATTCCGGCCCTCTATTATGGCTTTTATTACAACAGCTTTGCGTATATAACTTACATTGGGTTTGGTGTAGTCCTCTGTGCCGTTTCCATCTTCATATCCCTGTGGGACAAATTCGGCGAACCTAAGTTCCGGCCCTTAAGAATGGCAGTGTTCGCTGCCTTTGGTCTGTCAAATATAATTCCGGGGATTCACTGGTTCTTCGTATTGGAGACCCATTTGTTTGGCTATTTTGGTCTTTTTATAGTCCAGGGTATGCTTTATGTAATGGGAGGTCTCCTTTATGTCGTCAGAATACCGGAGCGCTTTTTCCCGGGAAAGTGCGACTATTGGTTCCAATCGCATCAGATATTCCACATTATGGTAGTGTTGGCCGCTATAGTCCATCTGAATGGCCTGAGCGGTATAGCAGAGGCCAGACTCACCACTATTCCCATGAGCTTAGAATAGAGTCGATTCCAAAAACGATAGTTTTATTTGGTTTTGTTTTCCTTAGGATTTAAACCAAAAATTATTTAATCGCGAAGTGAGAGCACAACCGAAACACACAAATGAGTAACAAATGGCTTAAAACTGAAACAATTATTTTAAAGTCAAATATGTTATGAAAATTAGTGCCTTATATCGAGTCTTAAGATTTGATATAAAAATCTACTGATTTGAGCACAACATTCGTGAATTACATTTACTGATAGACTCCTCCGAAGACTATTTCGTATTAATATTATCTAAAATTGGATTTCGATTAATATATTTGCGATTATTTTTTCTAAAATAAGTTATTAATTGTTTTTAATTATAATTTTATTCATTAGATTTGTATTATTATTAGAAATTTGTTTAAATAGTTTAATAAAAACTACAATTTTTGTCCCCATTTTATTGATAAATAAATTGCTGAATGAGCAAGTACATATAACAGGACATTAAATCTACTTTATTGTACAAGGTCAAGTTCATTTGATAGTGTTATGTCTTTTAAATATGAATTTCAGGATAATTTAGTGTATTATTTTTCTTTGGTTTCAATAACCTAGATATATTAACTATGGGAACTATATTCCTCGAGGAAATGAGAGAATGGTGCCAAGGACATCTTTAACAAGTATCTTAGACGATCCTAAATATTTCTTTGAAAAATGGTACTAGGTGATATTTGCGGCTCTTTATTTATATTGTGACAGCAATTTAGTTGCGCCCTCTAATGGTAATCAAGAATAAATAGAAATCAAAATAACTTGAAT
>JAQIYB010000699.1:0-10075 GCA_034699325.1 Oribatida sp. Gr-Ori-00743 | reverse complement strand
AAGTAGTTATCAGTGAATATTTGAGTGACTGTTTGAGTGCCGATAATCTAATAATTATTCCATTTCTTACGTAAAATTCAACTAAACTTAAAATTATATATCATTAGAAACATTCAGACGTTTGGGAACTTCATTTGAAAGCAGTCTTTTTGTTTTATGTCTATTCTGTGTTCACTTATATTTGAAATCAAGTGGAATAAGTTGTCTAAATTATTAGGGGTTCAACCCCCTCCCCACTAATGTTGGCCTCAGATAGTTATGCCATAAGAGATTATTTGTCAGAAATAAGTAAACAAAACTTAAAACTCTGTTAAATTGAGAAGTTTTTGCGCTCAAATATTTTGAATAAATTAGATTAAATCAATCGATTAAATAACTATTCAGTTGGAAAGAGTTTATTTCAATGGTAATTGTCCTTGTTCCATCTAATAATACGACATTCTTTTGTTATTTGTTTAACAGTTTGTTGGGAATCAAAAATTAAGGCTATTTTTAGCGAAACTTTTTTTTAACAAATATTAGAGAAGTTTGAGGAATGTTTGCCACAAGAAGTGCTCCATTTATGGCAAACTGTTTGTAATTTAGAATTAAGTGGTTTTTACCTAAATTTAGGCGATTCTTAGTCCACAAAAACCATATTAAAGCGACGGTTAATGCGATCACGAAAAGAGTGGTGAACACACTTAACACTATTATGCCGAATACACCGCCGCCGGAGTAACAGTATTGTTGTGCCGACACATATGGAATGTGTCCGAAAATATTTACAATTATTAATAAATTAGTGAAAAAGTCTTTTATCCGTATTTCACGCATCGCTTCTTCTGTTGTCCGTTGGATTGAAAAGTATTTCTTCAAAACTCAAAGCAAACACTTTTCGATTCGATGACATTAAACACTTATATTGTATTCAATGGGAAATCAGTTGAGATAACGAAGAGACAAAAACTTCACTTCACTTCTCATTCGTATTGTACTTTCGTTTAATGGATTTCAAAGGATTTGTTATTAATATTCTTATTGACACAAAAATGAAGATAAGAATACTATTCAATACATTATTTTTAAGGTCTGTTCTGTTGAATATATTTTCGCAAAAGTAATGAATTCTTTGCAAAAAACAGTGTTTACATTGAAATTGTGTCACATTTGAAATAAATGGCAAAATTATGGGTGGAATCAAACATATTTAGACTCACATAATATAATACATGAATTCATATAATATTATTGTTATTTTCAAACATATATTCGCTGATGACTTCACAACACAATCAAAATGATCTTTTAAACGATAGAAAACTTTTTCATTAATGAATAAAATAATGATTTCGTATAAAAGTGAGTTTTGAATGAATAATCTCTCGAAGAGTCGTACAAAACCAAGAGTCAAACAAAAGAGAAATTGAGTTTCTCTTCTCTTATGTAATGATATGGAAGTAAACAAAATTAATATTTGAAGTGTTTTTGCAAATAACTAATCGAACAAATGAAGAGTCAGATGAGCCAAACAGAGGAGTTGTAGGACTCGACAGACCGACCGAAGGACATCACTAACATTTATCTTCAATATTTGACTTTTTATTAAATTAGATATTATATGATAGGAGAAGAATGTGAGGTACTCGTCAGATATTCAGGTACATTCACGTCTATTGCAGAGCACAAGAAGAGCACACATTTCTCGCACTTAATATTATTTAATAGAAGTTTTGATTCCGAGTCAAAAGATTAGAGAAAACAAAGAATTTTACAAACATTGAGAGCAATGCTATCATAATATCAAATATGTTGACTGAAAATATATTTTGCAATAATAAGCAAAAGAGCGCCGAAACGCAGAAAACTTAGCGGTAATACATTTATTCAAATGTTAAGCCACAAGTTGTACGCTGTTTCAACTGTTGCCTCAGGTATTGGTCGACAGGTTGTGCATACCTGTTGTCCCTGAGCTGTTCAAACGCAAAAGGCTGGCATTCCCACCGCCAGCTTTGGCTTCACTACCAGTTGGGTTACTCCTGATTCGCTAACAAATATTTCGTCCACTTCTCTATCAAATGAGTTTCACTTTTTAAGGAAAGCATAGGTTTATATAATTTGTTTTCTTATTTCTATTTTGTCGAGTGTTTCATCACTGGTATGATCTTGGCAAATGGCAAGAATAAGCTATTATAGCAATTAACTAATCTGTAAGTTATCGTCTTTGAGAGACACTCGACTGGATATTCCTGAACAGACACGACATAAGCCAAGTCTTCAGTGGAGTCTCGACAATAAAATTTACATTAAATTATTTCATGAATTTCACGGCTCTATATAATTATAAAACTATAAGACTTTAATCGTTAGGAATCATAAAAATCTCTTTAATTCTACTCTAAAAACATTTCCTTTTTTTTACAGTTTATGAGTGAAGTCCAGCCTTTTGTGAGAATATTCAGAATTCTTTGAGTTCACAAAAAATAGCGAATTCTCAGACATTATTTTGAGAAAACTTGTGAATCGTATCAAAACTTCTCATACAAAGAGCTCTTTTTGCATGTTTGCCGTTTCCCCACATATTTGAGTGCCCTTCCCATCAAACGTTTCCCTGTATTACCATTTGAATAATTCAATGTCCAAACTATTTGTAGCAAATCATTAGTTTTCATTGAGTTTTACATAATTAATAAATTTCTCGTTTATCTCAAAAGAAAAATATCTTCAATTAGGAAAAGATAAGGAAAATAATAAATTCAAATCTTAATTAATATTATTTTTAGTTCAAGTACAATTCTAATTGGGTATTACTTGGCTTTTCAGACTCTTCTCTCTTATAACTCATGTGTTGAACGCAATAATTGAATTAAAATCAATTTAAAAGACAATGAAAACTCTTTTATTCAGTTGTTCTTCAATTAATACAAAGAAAATATAATCAAAACATAGAAATAATAAAAATTAATAAAAAATAGGATTCTCTGGAAAGCTATGAATTGAGTAAATATTTCGTGACTTAATTAATCAAATAATCTGTTTTGAGAGCAAAATTCCTAATCATATCTGATATATGAGTAGTTTTTCACGTTTTATGTTAAGGAACTCCTTATTGACCAATGATTCTCAGCTTATTCTTAAAAAAACATTTCTTCCATCAGCTAATGAATAAAAGGGGAGAGGCATGGAGTCGAGCACTGGAGCCGAATGGTTCGACAGTTTATCGTTTGAGAGCTGTTTGGCTTAACTCCGAAGGAATTTGTCCTCTGGTTATGAATTCACAATCAATTCAAAAGCAGTTATTCCTATCCGAGGCTATATTCCAGTTATCAATTCATTTAACAGTTTCTAAGAAAACACTTTAATTTAGTGAGAAGTGTAGGAAAGGACATCATCTTGGTAATCTCTACTTTTAATTAAACTTTTCCATTTATTTGTTATCCATAAATGCCTTCGTAATTAGGATTACCCGGATCATATGCTTTACACACTTTTTTGTTTCCATTCACGAAATTTGCATTTTATTTCCCAATAAATCAAACGTTGAATTCACAATCGTTTTGTTTTATTTGATTCATTGAGCCTTTTAATTGATGATGACCTTGCTCATCATAATTGCAAATTACTAGAAAATATGACTTTTCAATAGTCAAACAGTTTTTTTTGATGTTTTCAATGCATTGTAGTTGAGCAAGGTCTAATTGTCAATAAAGATTTCTCAATTGATATTTACTTTTACAGTGCATTCAAATGACTCGAAAAGTGACTAATTATTAATGAATTGAGTATTAGTTGTAAACTAAGTTTATTTAAACAGTAATTTAATTACGAATTTAATTACAAAACTCTTAATTAGTAGTAAAACCATTTGTAAACTCGTTAACTGAAGAGGCGGGTAGTTTCAGCCTAAAAAAGTTTCAAGTTAGAATTAAGGCTTCGACTGCACTATCTGGAGGCGCAAAATCAAGTTACCCGACCACTATAGTAACATGATGCAATTTGACAAGTTTAGTGTCAATTTGAGAGTGCAGTGGATATTTGCCATTAATTATCTTCTAATTTAATTGTGAGCTTATATTCTAGAGTTAAATAATTTTTATCAATTGAATGAGAAATGCGTCAAATTATAGGCATATAAAGCACTCTATAGTCGTCTTATAAAACAAAACTATCTTTTTATAGAAATAAAGTCCGAAATTCCTAAAACTTGTTGACTGTGAATAAAGTTGAACCTGTGGTAAGTTGAACCTAACTTAACCAGATGATACCCAAAATTATGTGGAATGTGTGTTAGACATGCTCAATAGGAGCCTACAGAGTGGTAGAGACACACAACCCCTGGTTAGCTGATGAACAGCTGACGCACTACAACTACGTTCTAACTCGCTATTCAAAAAAGTGAGTTAACTTTTTGTGCCCCAAAACATGTATGAAATAATGGGTTAGTTCTCATTGGCATTGTTTGCAGTGAGCGATGGGTTACATAATTCATATCTAAGTTTGAGTGCGAATAAGGGAATCGTGGCATCGATTGGTTGCCATAATATGTAAGCTTTGTTTATATGCTTTGGTTTAATGATTGTATGTATGACTCAAATGGTCTCAAATGGTTGACTCAAACCTATTATTGTGAAGAGTGAAGACTGAAGAGTCATATTTGACATTAGATTTCGTCTGCAAATCGTTTAAATCGAGTGATATTTGGGAAAAGCATTTGTCTTGAGTTCAATTGAAGGCAAGGGTTAGGTTAAGGGAAGGCCTAAATATTATCAGATTTATTGGTTGTGTTAAGCATTGAATTCATACCATTAGTGATGTTATGATTGATTCATATGATTAGAGTTGTGTTCAAATCGGAGACAATTACACAATTAGTGTAATTATAGCGAACACTGGCCTCGAGTACGGAATCGGACTCAGACTCGGGTGGAACGACACCACCGCCGAGGAAGAGACAGAGACAGAGTCAGTTGACTGTCACTGGCAACACTTCGACGACCACTTTGACGGCCACAGACATCAGCAGCGCGTCATCAGCGGTGAGCCAATCGACGCACTCAGCAGTCGAGTCGTTATCCCATTCGAGTCAGAGTTCATCGCATTCGCACTCAAACACAATCACTGTTAACATGCAATCAATAGCTAACGGTTCCAATGAAGACAATAAACAGTTAAATGACAACAAAGAGACTAACAATAGTAATGACCCTCACGTCCAACAAAACGGTTCCAATGCTAATGGAATCACATTGAATGGTATCAACGAAGAGCTCAACGCCAACACCACCGCCAATGTGTCCAATGGAGCCAATTGTGACGACTCGACCACCAAATTAGTGAATATCAAATCCCGTACCGATCAGGACATCATTCGACTCATTGGTCAGCATTTAAGAGTTATGGGACTCAAGTAAGTGCTCATCCCTTGCCCTCGCTTTTGATTAACACTCGACTGACATATACCTCCCAAACACTTAACAGTCGAACTGTTGACCAATTAATCCAAGAGTCGGGATGTCGTTTAGACCACCCCTCGGCCGCAAAGTTCCAGACCTATGTAATGAATGGGGAGTGGACTCAGGTATGCCTCAAACCATTCTTAATTGTTTTGTGAGTAGTGTTTGAATGACCCGATTATAGGCCGAAACAGCGCTCTCTGACCTCAAATCACTTCTCGAAACATCGAAAGCCTTAACTGTAAGTCAGAAACGATTTGTCCGAACATATCTTTGATTGAAAGGCATTCCCTTCGACCCATTCCTCCCAGAAAATGAAGTTCTTATTATTGGAACAAAAATATTTGGAACTAATCGAAGATTCAAAGCTCTTGGATGCACTTCAATGTCTTCGCTACGAACTGACTCCTCTCAAGTATAACACAGAACGTATCCACGAACTCAGCAGGTAATCCATACCATACCATACCTTTCCTGTTATTGAATCTAATATTTTCTTATGAATTTCTACGCCTTTTATTCAATAAGTTTTTCCAGTTTTTAATTATCGAAATATAATATCCTTGAAGTCTATGAAAACGATTTGCGTTCAGTTTTATTGTTAGGAAATGTGTTTACAAATGAGACACAAAAATGGCTAAAACTTAACATTTCTATCCATGAGTCGAGTCTTGAAGTGCTTTTTAGTGAAAGTATTGCCACAAATCATAAGACAGTTTTTTTTGTTTATTTATGCGCTTTCTTTGCTATCATTTGATTTAATTAACGTTATTAACACTCATGTGATTAGGAGTTGACTCAAACCATAGCACAGCATTTGAGACGCGTTTTACGGAACTGTTCTATACTTTAGTCTCTTTTTATCTAATATTTCTACACTTTTATCAAATGTTTCGATAATTTAATAATTGTCTAAAAAATGATTATTAGTAGAGTTCAGAAACCATTAGATAACGGATTTGGAAAAAGTTGCGAATTTGTGCCAATTTTCTATCCATTCTTTTTGTTCCTTCAAAACTAAAATTAAAGCATAAGTTTTGCCAATTATTGAATCCAATGAATAGCGATATAAATACTTTCGTATCATTTGTTTTCCTTTTGCAATAAAATAAATTTCAAAACTCGTCTCAAAGGATAAATTCAAACAAAATTTATTGCAATTCACTATATTATTAGCAATTGATTTACCTTGCTAGTTATAGGCTATAGCACACGACCATCGATAGCTTATCCGCGATAAGTTGGGTCCAAACTGTTTGAATAAAGTCAAGTATTTGTTGTCATTTGCAGTAATTGTATGAATGAAAGGGTTTTTTGCGATAAATATGATTCGAGTACTTCTACTTCGCAACTCTTTAATGTCGATGTTTGCCATGAGTTCACTCATCTCTTAATTTCTATATTCAGTATTCATCGCAAACAATGACTTAATTGTGATACAAACCAAACATATCTCTTAATTACTATAATTTACTCAATTAATTGTATGAAACGATCTAGATACATTATGTGTAATTCGTCCGACGAGCTCAGAACGTTATCAAATTGGGAAGGAAAGGGTCTGCCCTCCAGAATAAAGTTGATGGAGAAATTGCAAAGTAATGCATACTTTGTATTCAATTTGTCTTTAATTTGTTTTTCTGTTGAATCCAAAGCTTTTTTACCGCCGACTGTAATGCTTCCTCCGCGAAGACTCCGAACCCTTTTGTGCCAAGCAGTCGACCACCAAAAAGAGCGCTGTCCGTACCATAATTTTACTATTGACAGTGGACTCGATAGCGTGAACCTATTGGTTGACCACATCTGCAACCGGTCTGCTCTTATCTTATCTATGAATTGACTTTAATTAACAATTGTTTATTGGAACCGATTTAGTGATGATTTTCCAAACGAGTCAATACAGATAATCACTGAACACTGTGACGAAGTCTGGTTTTGTCGTTTCTCAAACGACGGCACAAAACTGGCCACCGGTTCCAAAGACAGCACTGTCATGATTTGGGACATCGACCCCGTAATTGATTTATATCTTTCATTATTCTGTTTATTCATTCAATTTATTTGACTTTTAGGATACATTAAGACTCAAACATAAGCACACATTCGAAGGCCATTCCTATGGCGTATCATATCTTGCGTGGAGTCCCGACGACACCTATTTGATAGCCTGCGGACCCGATGACTGTTCCGATCTCTGGGTTTGGAACGTTTCGGTTTGTCTTCTCCTTCTTTTTGATGGAAAACAGTTTAAAAATCTATTTTGTTTGTCACACAGACCGGAGAACTCAGAGTTAAAGTGAGTCACTCTCCTGAAGACAGTTTAACCACCTGTTCCTGGCATAAGGACGGCAGGAAGTTCGTTACTGGAGGCCAAAGGGGACAGTTTTATCAATGCGTATGTTTATAAACCTGGATCTCAACTCTGTTCAGCTCTAATCACTATAATCTCATTTTAGGACTTAGACGGCAATGTAATCGATACGTGGGAAGGGGTTAGAGTCCAATGTCTCTGCTTTAGGAAAGACGGGAAAACCGTTTTGGCGGCCGACACTCATCAGAGAATACGCGGATATAATTTCGAAGACCTCTCAGATTTTAATCTGTAAATAATCCGATGTTTTACTCAATTGATATCTGAAGTGATTGTCTTTAATGATAGCATTCGTGAGGATAACTCGATTATGTCATTCACTTGTGACGATTCGGGCCGTTTGGCGCTCATCAATGTTGCCTCACAGGGCGTACATCTCTGGGACTTAGAGGACAAAGTTCTGCTGAGAAAATTCCAAGGCGTGACTCAGGGATATTATACAATCCACTCCTGTTTTGGAGGAGTTAATCAGGTGTTCGTCGCCAGTGGTAGTGAAGGTATTGATTCTGTGCTCACACTTTGGTTCAGTCATTGATTTATTGGAATTGATTTCAGACAATAAGATATATATTTGGCACTTAAAGAGAGAGAAACCGATCGGTATTCTGACGGGTCATTCGCGGACAGTTAACTGCGTTTCCTGGAACTCCCGATACCCACAACTAATAGCCAGTGCCTCAGATGATGCAACTGTCAGAATTTGGGGGCCGTCCACCGAAAGGCCGCAATCGTCCGCCACATTTTCAATGACATCTTCGCCGAATGTTATGAGAGGAGGGGTGGACTCAAACAATTCGAGTCCCAGCACTTCAGCCAACGTTAAGAAAGCATAATTCAGTGCCTCTACTCTTAAAACTCTAATTAACTCAAAAATAGATTCATTTTTTACTCATTGATTCATAATTAACGAGTCATTCGTTTACGACAAACAAATGTCAGTTCCTGTCCACCGATTCAAACAGTTATGAGTTATGTCTAAGTATGCGATGAGTTTCCATATCTGACAAATGAGGGGTCATTTCGAATGCTTTCCACACAACCGGACGTGTATTTCATCTGATTATCGGATGACTTACAAAAACTATTTGTTTTTAATGAATGTATTAATAATGAGAACATAAAAAGTAATGATTTATTATAATTGATATAAATTTTGTTTTTGATTGCCTTCGAATCGCAGACAATTATTGTGTAATTTTTGTTGTTTTCAATAATATTTATCTTCAATTACCACATATTTCTCCCATTTATTGACAATAAGTTTTGCTCACATTTTTGTAAAGTTTTAAACAATAACTTAACGACTGTTTACCAAAACTGACAGTTATTTGAGTCATTGTTGCGACGAATTGCCACTAATTTATACCTCATTTCTAAACACTAATTGTAATCATTGAAAGCGAATGCAAATTATATTTTGATTTAATTATGCAATAAATGCGATCAAAGACACAATTCAGCCCTAAATTCAACACATTTTTTGTTTATTTCAAACAATTTCCTCTATTTTCTGCAAAATCTTAGATTTAGTGAACTATACGTTAATGTAAAGAATCGAAGGTTTCATTCGTAGTGTTTGTTGAGTAACTGTTGGTTGGCATAAAGTTAGCAAGGCACAAATATTGTAAAAACCAGGGTAATCTCGATTTATTAACTATTATTGTATGTAAACTAATCGATGAGTTTTGTTGAAAATCGCGTTTTATTTCAATTAATACTTTATTTCTTAAAATTTTCAAAAAACAATTGATTTAAACATTAAATGAAATTTATTTGTATTATTATTATTCGTTTAATTCGTAAATTAGATTATAATAAAAAGAATGTACGGCAGCGGGAAATACACCTTTTTCTCAGTTAAATATATGATTGAATTCTCCAAAAACGCCTATAATTTCTATAATAGAGTCTTATTTTTCAAACAAATGTTTCAAAAGAACACTTTTCGGGCGATTTTCTCTGTTTTTTCTTTTTATTTATCACTTAAACTCATTTAAACCTTAATTTACATTATGTTTGGATTAATTAAACAGAAAACATATAAATTATATAATATATTATAGATATATATATCTTCGAAATCTTTAAATATATGTTATCTTTGAGTTTGAATATAATTCTTCGAAAATTCAAAACAAATTATGAGGTTTTGTCTGAGAAAAGAAAGTAATGAAATCCGATAGCAATTGATTGATATGATTGATAGAAAAAACTAAACTTTATTTAAGAGTCGATCACTGATTGTAAAGATATAAATATATTTACATAAAAA
>JAQIYB010000698.1:0-10092 GCA_034699325.1 Oribatida sp. Gr-Ori-00743 | reverse complement strand
CTAAAAAACATCTTAAAGTATTAATTTACCATGCTTCTAAAATAGCTTCTAAAATAAGATTATCACAAATAATACTAAAATAATATTCAATGAAATCAAAATTTTGTTCACAAATTATGTAAATTTTTGGAGATAATGAAAGCTCAGGACTGAGGTCTGCCCCTTGAAAATACCCTGATTAATTACTTTTGCTGATAATTTTATACTTTACACAAATAAAGATAAGTTTCGTAGTTTTCATAAAAGTTTAATAAAGCTGAACAAGGTATATTTGATAAAGTTATCATGATGAAAGATTTTCATTAAACAATGAGAGTTTTTAGTACTAGATTAATCTTAGAGATGACATAGATAATTATTGTCGTTAAGCTATTAAAAATGAAAGCAAACCAGAGATCGTTTAAGATTATCTTGTTCAATAATTAATTAACAGTAATTTTGTTTAAAATTATCTGATATTCTGTTTAACAAAATAATTAGATTTAAAAACTGATAAATGAGATAATTATTACAAATTACGATTTTAATCATTTCCAGGTTAATGTTAATTAGAAAGATGCAAGCACAAATGTAAAAACAATTAAAATACATTCAAAGGCAACAGTTAGACCAGTGACATTTTTGCCACTAGTGAATACTGTGAACTTATTAGGAATTCCAGCGATTCCAGTGACGAGTCCCCCGCCGTGTGCTTTAAGACTCATTTTTCTCAAACAATTCAATTAACAAAACTTTTTGATTGAAAAACAGAGTTAATTGACTGAAAACTATTAGATAATAATGAGTTTCAAACCAAAGAAAACAATAACTTTTCGACGTTATAACCAAACTATTGCCAAACCATATAACGGCACAGACTCTGTTCGGCACAGAATTAAGTTTTTATTTTTATTTTAGACTTAACTTTTGAAGCCTTACTAAAAATAAATTCACCCGAAAACATATTTATAGATTACGCAATACGTTTACATTAGGAATAACCAAGTTTACAAACTTAAGAGATAGATGTACTTGTCTATTTTGGTCATGGTTGTTTATTGTTAATAAGTTATACTTCTAATCTTGTAAAAGCAATAAACAACAAATCTAACTAGAGCATATCTTGTTTAATTAAGAATATGTAGTGTAAGAAAGATGACAAGCTCATTTAAAATAATAACCGTTTAATATCCAGTGAAAAAACTACCCTAATCATCCAAAATTCCTAATATTGCACAAATGCACCTTGTTCTTTCTACAAATATTAATACAGTATTTGTTTTCATTATTCAAAACATCCCATATTTTTGTTGAGATGTTGAAAGACTATTCTGTGTCTGTGTTTCATATGTGAGCCCAAACATCATAGAGACAGAGTATCGGTACTCCATTCCATGTAAGGTCTAATGCATATCTCAAAAAGTGGGCGTTTGTTGAGTTTATTCTGTGCTCTAATGTTTTGCAGAAAAAACACATTTAATTTTGGAACAAATTCTACGAAGAATTATAAGATTTGTTTTACTCAAAGAATATGCAATGACTTCGGGAAAGGGATTATTATTAGAATATTCTGTTCGACTCAACGCATGTCCTCTCAAGTAATCCACAAAACGTCATATTTCTGCATATTTGACAGAATGTGAGACCTTTTGCATAACTCTACAAAAAAATATCATCAAATCTAAGTATTATTTAAGACATTTTAATGGGAATTCAGTTTATTTTTGTTCTGCAAATGAACCGCAATATTCTGATTATTTTTTCATTTGCAAAAAAGATCAAGTTCAATTACATTTCTTATAATAACTTTACAATAAATTAATTGTGTCAGGTGCTCTCATTTATAAACAATCAAAGCTTTTTAATAGAATGGGAGAGAGGGAGGGAGGGAGGGAGAGAGAGAGAGAGAGAGAGAGAGAGAGAGAGAGAGAGAGAGAGAGAGAGAGAGATCATAATTGAAAAAAAAATAAGTCTATGAGTTGGAATTTCTGGACGACCTTGTAATTAGAATCAAAATTATCAATCAGCAAGTCAAAATTAATTTGAATAAAATAGCCATTTATAAAAGAGGGTCATTTCAAGGATCAATACATTAGAAGTACTTTTCCAGTACTACTCCTAACATGAAAAAAGTTGTCAACATTTTTCAAAATATGTGACATTCATATCAATATATCAACATTAAAAATGAGCTTGCTTGTCTCATCAAAAATTTTCCAAATAGTTTAAACGCTATTCTTCAATGATTCGATATAAGGCTAAAAACTGAATTACAAAATGATTAAGCTCCTTTTTTACAAGACTTATTCTTGTAAATGAAATTTAATAAAAATGGCGAAAACCATGTCCTCAATTGAACCGATTGTTCTGAAATTAGTTATAATTTGCAGGTTATAGCAATATAAGGAAAATTAAACACAATTAATATCTGGAACCTTTTAATTGACATTTTAAATACCAAATAAAAATTTTATTATAAAATGATTAATTGGATTATTTTGAAATCAGTTCTCGTTTTAAAATAACAATTTTTTCAAAAAAATTTTACGCTTTTCTCCAGACGTCAAGGGTAACATTTATAAACAATAATTGTACAAGAGCAAAATTTTAATAAGAATATTACCGGAATAATCTTGATAAATCCTATCCTAACCTAACCTAACCTAACCTAACTTAACCTAACCTAACCTAACCTAACTTAACCTAACTTAACATAAAATTTACATGTTCAAATATCAGACATTATCATAGATTTTAAAAAGCTCAACCCCAGCGTAAATTAAAAATGTTAAATAAATTTAAACCAAGAATATTAAAAAAATCTTTCAAAAGAATCCTGTTCAATCTGTACATGTAATTCAATGGCTTGAATTTTTCAAAATATTTTATGCTATTCTTATTTTAATATATGAGCTTGGTAATCGTCAAAATATTCTGTATTTCTCAATCAAAGTGTTTTTCTATGTTTTTATTATTAATATTTGAATTCATGGGGAATATTAATTAAAGCGATGTTTTTCTTACAGACATTCAATGATTGAGTAAAAGTTATTTCTTAAATATTTTTAAAAAAAAAAGTTGATATCCTTTGCAATTACAGTGAGATTCCGATTGCAATGAAATAGTTTTTCGAAGCAATTTATCCAAAAACTGTTTACACAATTAATTAATAATCTTAAGAAATGATTCATTTTTTTGACGACATTTTTCACTCAAACTTCACATTGAATTGGAAATGTATTTGTTAGAGTCGACAGGTGACTGGCTGTCAACGGTCTACGTGTTTACTGGCACTGCACACCTCTGTAATGTGCTGAGCTCACATACAGAGTGATTACGTGACCAAATTTTCTAATATAAATCAAGTATAAAAACTTCAGGTTTTGTATCACTTCTTTAATACAGTTCTTATGAACACAAGAATCGGTTTTTTTCTAATTTCGTGCAAAGAATTGATTTATATTTGTATTCCTTTAATATTGGATTTCCTCGATGTTATAGTTAACTAAATTTGTTTTATAACCTTGTTAAATCAAATAATATAATATAAGAATATTCTTACTTGGTGAAAAATGCGTCTCATTTGCTATTTTATCGCTTTTATTTTACCAGGTAGGTTTCTAAAAAGATCTTACTCAATTATTAATTTAATCAAGCAAATTGACTCAATTAGTATGTTTGGTGAGTGCGGCCAAAAAACAGAGTTCACCGGTTACTTGCAATAATGAGAACAGGAAGAAAGCCGACTCCTGTGCCGACAAGCTTTGGTTTGTGGGAAAGAATTCCCGCAAATATCCGGAATCCGAACAACAAATGCAAAAATACTGCAAACAAACAGTGAATCTAATAAAATGCGCGAAAGACTTTACGGACAGTTGTGCTAAGGGTGTGCAAAAGCAATTGGCGAATGTAATGCTCTATACCTCCAAAATGAGTCATAAGAGCTACTGTTCCAAATCGAGTAAACGCGAGGAGCTCTTAGACTTTGCCTCTTGTGGTAATGCCATCAGAAACCAGTCAAATGTATGTATGGACCACTTCCTGGTCAATCTCGGCAAAGCACATGCCACTAAAGAAAGCAAACACAAAGTGCCACACGCATGCTGGTGAGTTACCCTTGATTGTTTTTTACTGGTATTTCATGCATATCTAACACAGTGAATAAGTAAACAAGCACATTAATCAGATCTATCAGGTAAATACGATTTTACTAGAAAACAAATAATGAAAATATTGAGGAAAGTGACCATGCTTAGCCTAGAAAATGCTTCAAATGGAATTTGGGGTAGGCGGTTAATTAAATATGACCAAGAACAAACCCTGACATATTAATATTGAGTCTCACCTATTAAAAGTGATTATCACTAATCGATGTTTGATTTTGATTGCTTTCAAAACTAATTGATGTCTTTTGTCAGTGCTTTCCATCAGCTCAAGTCCTGTATAATGAAGGCGGCGAAGGACAGCGGAACCTCCACCTGTCCTGAAAAGAAATTGGACAACTTCGAGAAATACATCAATAATATGGCGGGCAATACACTGAACCTAATGTGCACTGACTATGAAGAGGACTCAGATAAGTGCACCAAACTACCCGCCCTTCCCAAAAACGCCAAGTTTTCGAAAGCGCCGACAATTATCATAGGCTTCGGTCAATTACTTCTCAATTTATAACTAATTATTGCAATTCATTGAAGTTTTCATTCAATTACTCAAAAATCTCTGTAAATAATCATTTGCTCTCATTTTTGCCGAAAATCACATAAAACTTATTTATTTATCAATTAATTAATTAAATTTTTGATAATTTGATCAAGATTACTAATTACTAATTACACTTTAAGTGTTGTTTTCTCTTAGATTAACCATGCTTATAAAAACATAAAAAAATAATTAAATAAATCGATAACTTAAGTAAATCATTGTAAAAAGGAAAGGAACAGAACGCAGGTTCCAAATAAACGGTTCATATTATACACCCAAACATTCCTAGATCTTAGCCCAGGACTGTAACCAGAATATCGAGTTTTATTCAGTTTTCTTCAGTATAGATGGTGACTCTGGTGATAATATAGTCATTTCCTTCTCTTCAACAGTAATTTTGCAAGTTCATTGAGCATGGACAATTTTAATCAAGAATAAGATCAATTCTGTGCTGTATTTCATTTTGAAATATAATTTCCTTAAATATAAATAATTCAAATCAAATTTGCAAATTATATGAAATTCAATGCAAAACATTTGACATTCAAAACATTTAATAAACAGATTATTATGAATGACATCAATATTTTAGATCAGCATAAGTCTGGTCTGGAATCTAATCAAATCTAAAAACAATTAACTTTAAGACAATACTACCTGGAAATCTTAACTCGTACACCAAAATGTTAACTAGCACACTAATTGTATAAATTGTAAGTAACGGAAAAATAATATAAATCGTTAAAACTTCAAAAACTAATTCACTATAAAAATAGTGTATAATATCGATACCCAATATAACCCATTGTGACTAAAAGGGGTATAAAATTAAGAAACATTCCAAAGCTACGGTATATGGGGTAACCCAACCAGAAGAATATGCGTCCACTTATGAAAAGTAGATTTAAAACCGGGATTATATTCAACACTTGTTTGGGAGTCAGATATGTGACCAGGATCAGTTGTGAAACGAATGACATAATAAACTGTTCCACTGAGTTGAGGAAAATATTCTTGGCCGATAGAGTGAGATGTTCATAACCAGTGGTGGGCAACTCCGCCGGAGTTCCAACTCTTTTCGATATCACATAAAATGTGCAAAACAAGAGCCAAAGTATACCCGGAGTGGAATGTTGTAAAACGTATTGTATTCTGGGTCCAATTTCTGTCAAACTTTGAGCTTTGACTTTCTAAAAATTAAACCAGTTCAGTTTATCTATTATTGTATCTTGCGCAACTTTTATACAGTGTTTATAATCCAATAATTTTAGTAATAATATATTTACCTGATATCGACTAAAATCAATTTTGTCATTAATGAGAGCATAGGCCACAACACCCAGCACAACTACTGCGGGAATCATCAAAAGTGGACCATACTTATGCAAATTAGAGATTTGTTTCTTGACTTCAGGACTACATTTATCGTTATTTTTAGACATTTTGTTTGTTATTAATTCAAAAAATGGAAATAATAACTATTTTAATACCCCTTCAAGTATTAGAAAACACCTTTCACTTAAATGGAGGACAAATTTTTACTTTTGAATTTCTATTTTACCCAACCTTTCACTATAATGCAGTGCAATGTGAATGCAATTCTCATAAATTTAGTACTATTTCAGTGCATAAATCAAAGTATTGATTAAACTGAAGGACAAAATATTAATTACTATTTACTGTTATTTTCCTTCTTTAAAAAAAGTTGCTCACAGATGTCTCCTTGGTCTATCTTTCATAATATATTAGACAGTGAGGTAGATCTTTACTAAAGACAATTAAACTACTTTACTCCTCATAAACAGTAGGGAGAGTTGGAGTGGGAATTAAGGCCGTCTCTATAGTATCTATAGATTTAATGTTATCAAAACAGAAACCAATGAATTGGCATAAAATGAAACAACTTTTTGGTCGAGAAATCAAAGTTTGAGTTTTCAAACAAATATGTATACAAAGAAAATTAGGTCTGAAAAACAACGACCACCATGCTCCAATTATTAGGTCAATATACGAGTGCTCATCCAAATAAGTGTTGGCAGAAAAATTAGCTATTAAACTCTTTAAAGTGGCTAGTAACAATATGCCAGCACCTTTATCAAGAACACTTAAGAGTCCTTTAAAATTAAGTCTTTTGTTATAATTTAATTAAAGTTTAAATAACTATTAATTTAAGTCTAAACATAACATTAAAAACTAAAAAACATCTCAAATACTCATTTAAAAGTTGTGAAATAAAGTTTGAACCTGCTAAATAATAAGCTGTTTCATTATGAATGAGGTAATTGTTCTTGATGATGCACTGAAACAAATTTCCTCATCATTTCTACGCAAATATCTTTTTGTTATAATATTGAGTTCACTTCATTAACATTAATATTGAATAATAATAAACAATGGGTTAATGATGCTTGATGCAACTGATGCAAACCCATACTCAACAAAGCCACTAGGGAAAGATCAACTGGAAATTCACCATCTAAACATGATAATTTAAACAGAACAATCAATTTTTAATAGTTGGCTTTATTAGACAATTGATGCAATTTTATGAATCATTTGACCTAGCTGACATTAATTCTAAAAATAATTAAAACCTTTAAGACTTATTATTCAATTGAAAAACTTCCAGACAAACAAATCAAGTATAAGAAGGAGCCAGACCAATTTCACTTGAACACATAACACTAAGAAATATTGTTAAGTGGGTTAATAAACCAGTTATCTAATGAATGCAAACCTGTTTGGGATTTACTTTAGTTTTGGTTCATTTGATAAAAACTTTCCTCAAACTATCATTTTATCATTTGCTCCAAAAAACTAAAACTAAACGAAAGGATAGACTTTTATTTTCATTAATAAGTTGCGAAAAGTTATTGCCAACAATGTTCTGGGAGAAAAAAATAGACTCCCGGGGGAAAGCCGTCTTGATTACAGGTAAGCACTAATTGTCTATTAAAGCTCTATTTATTGAATAACTATTTTAATCAAAGGTTGTGACACCGGTTTCGGTCATAACTTGGCCATCAGACTCAACAGCAGAGGCTTTCGAGTGTACGCCACAGTCCTGGACCCAAATAGTATGGGTTCACACGAACTCCTGCAAAAGTGTTACTTCAAAGACATAATGACTATCATTCAAATGGATGTCACAAATGAACAGCAAATCGACGAGTGTTTCAATACTATTAAGAATGATCTTGAAGCTAATGGAGAACAGTTGTGGGCAGTGGTCAACAACGCTGGAGTTATCACATATGGACTGCTGGAGTGGGGCTCCTTTGATCAATACAAGAAGATATTTGACGTCAATGTCCTGGGGACTGTTCGAGTTACTCGGAAGTTCATTCCCTTATTGAGACCAACAATGGGTTAGTATTGCCTTCTGTTCACTCAATTCTATTATTTTTAATGTTTAATTGACTCACTCCTACATTGAATACATTGAATATTAACAAGCTAATTTTGTTAAATTACCAATTAATAAAGACTAAACTATTCAACTAATGTCTAATTTAAATTTTCAATCATGCTAATATTACTGCTAATACTTTCACAAGTACCAAACAAACGTTTAATTAATGCAGAATAATCGAGGTCACCTGAATCTAATTAAGTTCATTTAATTCGCTGTGATTTTGATTCTCTGATAACTGATTATTATTTGATATAATCATTGAATAGGAAGGATTGTGCTAGTGGCAAGTCTTGGCGGTCGGGTTCCCACAGACTTAATAGGTGCTTATTGCATGAGCAAATCGGCGGTTATTTCCTTCTCCGACACTCTTCGCCGGGAAATGCAGAAGTTTCGGATCAAAGTGATTACAATAGAGCCGGCAGTTTTCAAAACACAACTATTTTACTCATTCGAAGAATCGCTGGAAAATAATTGGAAGAATACCAACCAAAGTGTCCGTCAGGTCTATGGCCAGACATACCCCGAAGAATATATTAAAAGACACAAAAAACAAGGATCGGAGAAGACATTCGGCGGACGCGCCGGCGAAGACCTGGAAATAGTGATCAACGATATGGTCAAAGCTATAACCTGTGCGAAGCCGAGCCGATTCTACCGACCCATTAACGGCAAACTCAATAGACTGGTCGTCCAATTCATTGACTTCGTTCCGCAAAAGATAATTGACAGACATTTTAATCGCTTGTATGACATAACTCCAGAGTATATGATCGACAAAAAGATTACAAAATAACTTATTTACGACTCTTATGAGTGTTATCTTCAATGGCTTTTGAGACACATTTACCTCAGAGTGAGATAAATACTACTTTTATATAATTTTATTCTCAATTCATTAAAAACAAAATTTTCATTCGTTTTGTATAATCTGTAAATCGCTTCACAATTACTCAAGAATTCAATTTAAAATTCATACAAACTTTACTTTTTTATATGTACCAAATAGTTTAACATAATTAAAACTATCCTTGTTAAATTAGACTATTGCAAGAACAAACAAAATTTGATCAATTAATGCATATTTAAATGCTTATATTGAATGAAATTTTAATGAAAAAAAGTAATAATATTTTTCATATGAAATAAAATGATTTTAATCATAAAATTATATTTATTGCTAAAAACGCTTCAAGAAAGTTATACACTGAATGTTTTGCCTGGGTAATTTATTAAATCCTTTGATGGCAACATTGATAAGAGTGAGTAATTTAATATTTTAATAGTCATTGACATCAAAAGTTGTAAATAATAAGACATTAAATAAGTTATTGAAAGTTTAAAACTTCTCTGAATTCTTAACAAGCAACATTGATTGACACTAATTTATAAAACTGATAGCTAAAAGATTTATAAATAGAAGTATAGTCATATTTCCAAATTGCAAAACACTGTTAGAAAATAGTTTAAATGAATAAAGTCAATTTTATAAATAATGATTAGACAAAAACATTTTGTTTTTATGGCATCGAAAGACTGTAATTTTTTCATAAAATAATGTTTTGTTTACGTCCTCTCAATTCAAGTTTCAAAAACTGTAACTTAAAAGTAATACTTATTTTTGTATATAAATCAACTAAATTACTATATTAAACACTTTTTTAACAACTTACCAAGTTAATTTTAAGTCTATTTAAATTGAATGAATAATAATAAGTAAATTAATATCGAAAATATAAATAAAAATTATTTATAAAGTATCTAAACTTAAAATAAAATAATTGAATAAATAAAAATATTTGTGAGTTTGTAGTTACAGTTTTAAAGTTTAATAAAATACAAATTCATTTATTTTATTTAATTTTAAGATTTTGTACTTTAAAATAACCCAGTGCCTATTTTTAAATATAAATATACTTAAAAATAATAAAAATAATTGTTTAAAATAATGAAGTAATAAAAAAAAGTCGACCCGAGGCAAGCTATACCAGGTGGTC
>JAQIYB010000697.1:0-10102 GCA_034699325.1 Oribatida sp. Gr-Ori-00743 | reverse complement strand
CTGCTAATGAGAGAAGTGCTAACTTTCCTGACAGTCATTATAATAACATTAAGAATAAGATTAATGAAAACTTAAGTGAAGTCAAAACCACAGCTAATGAAAGCATTGAATATATAAACGATCGGTCCGTACAACCATTCTATGACTTAGATCTTCTAATTGGTCAGACCTCACGTCCTGTCAGAGCAAAACGCGTTCCCTCTGATGTCAACCCATATTTGGGGGCTGAGATCAGACGTCTCTTCTCAAGTGCTCTCAAACAACGCAAAGGAGAGTTCGGCTGTTATTTTGTTACTGAATTGGTTACGTTCGCACTGCCCCCAGAAATTGAAGACTTATCCCCAGAGACACAACAAAGACTATTCGATGAATATTTAGATCGTGACGTCCAAAAAGGTTTGTTCCTCTTTTATATGATTTCTTCCATTTAAAGCATTTCTCTATAGAACTCGAAGACGAGTCACCGATAATTAATTGGAGTTTGGAATTGACTGAAAGACTGGGTTCTCGTCTGTACGCGCTATGGAATCGATCCACCGGTGATTGTCTTTTGGATTCAGTACTTCAGGCGACGTATGGCATCTTCGATAGAGACAACTCTATGCGTAAAGCTTTGGGCGACAGTCTTAGCGAAGGGTCTTCTTTGCTGTTCCCCCGATTTAAAGAGGCGGAAACACTTCAAGCTAATCTCTTACATTTCACTCTCGATGACGACCAGTGGCGAGAGGACTGGGCTATCATTCTTTGTGAGTCTTTTATACTTTGCACTGAAATTACATTTATATACAAAATCCTAAACATTTTAATTGAAAGATATTTATCGTCGAAACAAATATTAATTATATCTCAACTCAATCCTAAGTTTCTTACAGTACTATAGTGAAGGGAAGTACTGTTGTTCTGAGCAGTTCTGAGTTCTTTACTTTACTTCTTTAAGAATTAGAAAACAATTACAATTAGATTACAAACTATTTTATCGACTTTTAGTCAGTTTATATAAAAATGTTTTAAATTTAAAAGCGTTGGCCTCACAACCGGGTCAGAGTCTGGAACAGATCCATATCTTCGCATTGGCTCATATACTTCGGCGACCAATCATTGTATACGCGATTCGAATCGTTAAGAGTTTTAGAGGCGATTCTTTAGGTTACGCCGGATATGAGGGCATATATCTACCGCTTCTGTGGGAATCAAGTTTTTGCTGGAAGTCACCGATCGCTTTGGGATATACGAGAGGCCATTTTTCGGCGCTGGTGGCCATCGAACCCGAGCCCTCAGATGATCAAATCGGCGCCGGCGCTAATTTTCGTTCAAACGATGAGAACGAAGTGATATATTTGCCATTAGTTACATCAGAGCACCAGTTACTGCCCCTTCACTTCTTGGGACATAACGAGTTGGGTCGGGAACAGGACATAATCAGGCAATGGTTGGACTGTTGTGTCACTACTGGAGGAATATTGTGCGCTAAGCAGAAGATTCCTCCGAAGCCATTGTTAGTGGCACAGATGATGGACGAGTGGCTCCACTTTTATCGAAATTTGCCGCAAAACTCACTTTCAGTGCCGGAAAGCGTTAAAAACAATGACTTTTCGAGTGACGACTCGGATCAAGAAATTTGAGTTCAATTCCGTCCAAACAATCATTAATTTCTTTAAATTTAGACAATAAATGAAACGTTATTATTATTTAACACTATTTTAGTTGAATTTCATTGAAATATATATAAAATAATATAATATCTCGTCTTATATAGTGTTTAACAGTTTATTAGTTTGTAATTATCGATAAATGTTATGAATTACTCAATAAATTACTATTCATTATGTTTTCAATTTATTCCTCAATAGACTAAGGATTATAAGTTGAGTGTGCTTGCTAATATCACTTCTATAATCTCTTCTCCAAATTTTTCTGAAAGAGATAATCAGTTCCAGTCTGATAGCTTTGACCATGTTAATTTACTAGATTATACACCTTTTGTATTAGGAGTTAAGTTGGCAAGTGGTAAGTGGCAAGGTAAGGTAACTCTCATTTTCTTATTTATAATCTCTGAAACGAATTAATATTTATATTCGAGGTTTAAATTTAATAATTTTAATATAAAATTAGTTAAAAGAAGTGGTTTATCCATAGCTTAAAGGAAGGAAGACAATGTGTCCTAGTTAATTCTAATAAGAATTTCTAATCGAATAAAACATCAGAATGACCTTGACAAAATACACGACATACATTCGTCACAGAAGGTCTTTTGCAAGAGGAAATCTTTAATAAATTTTCAATTTGGTCATTTTCAAAATATATTGAAGGATATAAAAATTAAAATTATTTAAAAAGATAAATCAAGCAAGGTGCTCCTATTAGGACATGCATTCAATACAGTTTTGCATTAGTGATGACCGAACCCTTCGCCTAAACATACGTTGTTTTTGAGTATTATTTGATATTTTATATAATTGAGTGTAAAATCATTATTTCATCGATTATTTGGTAATTGTTTTTAATTTAATCTTTTATTTCGATTTGTTTTCTAAAGTATTTTCTTTGAAATCATATTTAGTTTTATTATAATTTTCATAATTGGAGTGTAAGTGAAGTAATGGGCGGATCGAGGGATAGGGATAAAGACCGGACTCGAGACAGGTTTGTATGAAATGCTTTAAATTCGGATTTTAATAATTGTGTTGATTTTTAGGGACAGACATCGGTCAGAGAGGCATCGGTCGAACCGGCATTCGATGGCTCACAACAGTCACAGTCGACGGGTATGAAAATGAATGATTACCAAAACGAGTGATAATGAGTTAATTGAGTTAAACAAACCCTAAATTTGATGAATTGAGTGCCAGTAATGACAGTCAGTGATAGTGAACGAGGAGTCAAACGACCCACAGATCGGCGATCGCCTCAAATCTGGATTCCTTTTGTTAACCATTTGTCCCATTGTTTTAGTCTCCGGACTGTTATTATAGAACTGATAATAACTCAGACGACGATAGTTATGATAATTCGCGAAGACATCGAACTCAAGACTACGATAGGTATGACTCCGAACGTTCTCGTAGTTACCGCCACTCAAGAGATAGGAGTCGAAGCAAAGATAGCAGAGACCGTGACCGCAATCGAGACCATTCTTCTGGTGCCGGCGATATGTCCACAGCTAGCAGTGGTGCCAACGCTCACAACAATCGTTATACTAATGATGACTACAATTCCTCGACAAATGAGTCGAATGACAAGAATGAGTCCTACGATAGGGACAAAACCCATTATCAGAGGGATAAAAGAGAGGAATTGCCAAACCATACGCTTATGATTAGGGGTTTGGCCGCTCATATCACCGAATCTGATGTAAATACTGTTTATAACTCATAATATAATTGTTCTCTAATTTGGATGAATTGACTATTTGTCAGATCGTTTCAAAGTTAGCCGAACACAGTCTTCAGGCAAAAGATATTCGACTGATGAGGAAAAAAGAAACGGGTATTCACAACAAAATCGATTTCCACAACTCTTTAATTGAATAAAAATTATGACAAAACGTCAATTAAATCGATTTCTTGACATCAAAGGTGTTTCCCGTGGATTCGCTTTTGTCGAATTCGCTAACATTGAAGAAGCCGTCAATTGGAAGGAATTGACTCAAGTATTTGTCCTAATATTCTCTCTAATCATTTAATCGGAGAATTATTGACAACTTTTAGGGGTATGTGTTGTTCGCCGATGAATACGAAGCCTCCGTTCACTACAGTATTCCGAAGGACTCTTTTGGAGGTCACGACAAAAATATTATGAAAAATGATTGGACCTGTTATAAGGTAAGCCTAGTTATCTAGGTAAGTTAAAGTAATTCTTTGATTATTAAAATTTCAGTGCGGAGTCAATAATTTTAAGCGTCGGGAGGAATGCTTTAAGGTTAGCCTAAAACCAATTATTTTCAAATCTAATTATTCAAACGCTTTAAAGTGTGGAACACCTAAAGAAGAATCGTTGGCCAACGACACCGGAGACGAAGTTAGTCTGACGCCAACCAATGGTTTGTTGTCTTAATTTTTAGTCAATTTAATAATTAGTTTAATTCAAAAGCACTTTTGTTACGTAATTTGTCTGCAATTACTACTGAGTCTCGTATACTGACAATTCTGGGAACACTGACTGCTCTGCCCATCAAATCGATTCGTATTCTAAAGGACCCGACTTTTAATATATCGAGAGGAATATGTTTAGTAGAATTGCACACAACTTTGGAGGCCTCACAACTCTTTACATTACTTTCCTCAATGAATTCGGAATTCATAATAGACGACAGTGTGGTTCAGATCACTTATGGCAAAAGGAACGTTACTTTAGCCCACACCACCGCAACTACAAGTAATGCCGCCATCGCAGCCTTGGCGGCCGCCCAGTGGCGCAATTTAGATGAAGAAAATCCCAAAACTAATAGTTGTAAGACTAATACTACGACCGCTTCAATGGCCAACAAATTGGGAACCGTCTCTATTAATGGCGTTGAATATCCAAAATATGAAACACCGGATGTCTCTACTTTTCAATTGGACGAATCTTCCGGTTATTATTACGACTCTAAGACTGGTTTCTATTTTGACTCAAACTCTCAGTATTACTACAATTCGGTATTTAATTTCGTTTTTATCAAAACTTAAGAAATAATTTGTTAATAAATTGAATTTTAAGCAAAGCCAACAATACCTCTATTGGGACGAATCAAATCAAACCTATTTACCCGTTGAGTCAAACAGCGGTCAGACATGTGAAGAGAGTAAGAAAGAGAAGTCCAGAGATTCGAAGTCAGATAAAGTAAAAATCGCTAAAAAGATTGCAAAAGATATGGAGAAATGGGCCAAAACTTTGAACCAAAAGAAAGAGACATCCCGTTTGTGGGTAGCCAGTGAACCTACTATTAATGTAGAGCCGAATCAGATTTCGCTTCCATTAAAGATCGCGAGCATTGACTCTGACTTTTGTTTGAGCGACGCCTACATCTCTAACATTGAAACCGAGTCATTAAATTTAGAGTCAAATAATGCGATGGAATTGACTCCAAATGTCGACAATAAAAATCAAAATTATTTAAATCCGTTTCAAATAATTAAAGACGAAGAAAATCGATTAACAGATTGGGAAAAGTTAGCCTGTCTTCTATGCAAACGTCAGTTTACGAGCGCAGAACTCCTCACTAAACATCAACAGCTCTCAGACCTCCACAAAGTGAGTCCACTACTCATTGAGTCCTCAAATATTGAATTTTCTTTTTTAGACAAATTTGAATGTTTTGAAACTTCAAAAACTGACTGAAGAACAGATCGAAGAGTTGGACCGAACCGAAAGAGAAGTAATCACTCCTTCCTATCACTTAGATTTAAGTTCTAATTTGTCAATTCAGTCCGGATATAGGGACAGGGCCAAAGAGCGTCGCAAAAAGTATGGATTACCAGAAACGCCAGAAGTAAATAAATTAAAAACAAAGTATTTGAGTGAATTGGAAGAAATGGCGCCAACCAGTGATACCACCTCTCAGTTGAGTCAAACACCCATTTCTGGTGAAAACATCGGTAGCAAAATGTTGAAAGCCATGGGTTGGGTCAGTATCTTATAATTTTAGTAATCCTATTCCTATAATTTGGATTTGCATTTGACAGACTGAGGGCACAGGTCTTGGAAAGTCAAACCAGGGTATGTCTACTTTGTTTGTGGACTTCTTATAATTTTAAATTAAATTTTAGGGATGTCTAACATAATTGAAGTCGAAATGAGAAAAGGAGGTCTCGGACTCGGAATGCGCGCCAACACCACAACAGTTACAGGTATTTCACAATTAAAACTAAAAACAAATGATTAACAAAACATTATTTGAAAGGCGAGACATATAAGGATGCGGTCAGACGTACGATGCAATTGAGGTTCAAAGAAATGGATTGAATTTTAATTCTTTAGATTTAAAATATTGTAAATATTTTCTCATTTTTCAAATAAAATTTGCACTATTTTTATGAAAATTTACAATTTTTTTCTTCAACTCTTCTAACTAATCAAATGAACCTAGTATACAATCAAAAGCTAATCTCCATGGTCAATCATTTAAGATATAATTCAAACTTGAGTTCAACAAATTGTTTATTAATCTATTTTTGGTGGAATAGGTATTACTTTAGAAAGATCTGCACCAGATTTATTGCCTGGATAACTTTTGACATTTTGCAAATATCATATCCGAGTTTATTCTAGAATTTAGATAAAAATCGTTTTATAATATCTCTATTTTTTATATAAATTGCGGACAAATTCTTATATCAATTGTTTCGCAAGAATTTCGTTTTATGACTACCAGAGATGCGCAGAGAGTGGTTCTCCCACTTACTGTTCACTAATATTAGTACTGTGAGAGAAATGAACTCATTTACTAAATTATGTTAAGATATAATTAAGTCAATCAGTTGTTAGGCGCGAAGTTCTTTGCAGATTCTGTACTAATAATTCTAATTAATAAATGCGATACTTTCTGCACATCCATGCAAACAGAATATTAAGTAATTCTTGTGTTAATCTCTTTGATCTTTGACTATATGTTAGAAATAGTAGAGAAGCACTCGATTTAGAGCTATTGGAGTGTTTAAGACTTGAAGTGACTGCGACTATAAATACCCCGACAGCGCACCTACTCTATGGAGTTCTTATGCGAATTCAATTCGACAAACTCTACGATCAAAGTTCTGATGGCATTAAAGCCTATAGTTTTTGGCGTTTAGTTATTTGTTGTGTAAATTCTTGTGTAAAGCAATAGATTTCTCAGCACTCGATTTGTGACATCAATTCTCTTCAAATGAGAAAATATGTTTTAAATGATTGTGAAAATAAGTCCACAAACAGTTGAATCTAATCTTTGTTTGAGTGGCAAATGTTTCCAAATTATTTTATGCGATTCTGTTCATCAAATGAACAAAATTTCAGACAAAATATATTTTAAGTTCTTTTTTACGCGTCAAAGACTTTCAGACTTTCAGACATAATTTGTATTCGTGTATAGAATTGATATTTTTTAAAGTGATCTATCAATAAATTATTTGACAAAATGCTAAGCGACAGAAGATCCAGGTTGACTTCTTTCAATTCTTTAGATTCTTCGACAAACGGTCTCAGAAGAATAGGCCGAATGTATACGAGTCCATCTCTCGATAGATTGAGTTCATTGGACAGACCATCATTTCAATGCCGACAAAAAAGTATATTAAACTTATCCACAACTTTTGAGTCGTCATCTTTGGGAATATCGTCGCCAATCATTCATAGGAGCGCCAGCTTTCAGAAGATGAGAACTGATGTCTGGAGGAAATCAGAGAACAAGAGATTGGTTGGAAACAGACAACCATTTCATAGCTCTCGATATAATTTGAACTCAAATGAAGATTATATGAATAACTCGTTCGCAACCCATTCTTCAACTCCTCAGAGGTTTATGGATCCGATAGCAGTTTTAGACCGAAGAGATTTATTGTTTAGTCAACTAAATGCGCAGGCCTAAGACACAACTGACCAACCGATCCAATTTGACTTCCCTTCGTCAGTGGCCAATAATAACTACAGTGGCAGAAGATTGGAGACCAAAGATCAGAGAAAGACCTCTATTGTCAAAACTTTCCCAGCGTTACAAAACATGTCACATCAATTCAGGTCGAAGTTCGAGGACATCGTCGACTTCTTCAACGAAAATGGATGATTGTATGAGTCGAGAAGAAAAAGACGGTTCGAGTGGTATATATAGAAACAGATATATTATAAAATTCAGAGAACATAATTTGGGACAAACTTCTTCTCAAAGACGATCTTCGATAACATGGGATTTGCCAAAGACTCCGCTTTCCGTCAAAATTTCAGACAAATCTCCAATCAGTGAAGACTTTGAAGCAGAATCACATCCCGACTGCAAAGACGCAGAATCCGAATCCGAGTCAAAACAAAAAGAGTTGGTAACGGAAATCCCCAACGAATCGGAAAATTCGGTCCTAAATAACAACGAAATAAAAAATGACGAAAAGATAAAAGGATTGCTATCGGGTCAGGAAATAAGAACAAGGAGTATCTCAAATGAGTTGCAGCCAAAATGTAACGCTAGTCAAGTGGTAATTGACATCTTACCCATTCATACGGCAGTCATGCCAGAGCCAAGTGGAGCAGAATTACTCACTGCTCCGTCCCAGCAAAGGGCTGCTTCTCTCAAGTCTATGACTATTGACCAAAATATTGAAAAAGTCTGTGAATCCAAATCTCCAAAAAAGAAAAAAGTGAAGAAAAAGGAACCGAAAGGTTTGTTATCCTGTTATCCGATTCATCGATAATTTAAAGATTTATTAAAATTGTGATACTTTTCAGAAAAAACCACTAAAACTAAAGTTGAACCCAAAGCCAAACAACAGGAAAATATTGTGCAAAACAAAAGCCAAGAAAATGTTTCTCCAAAAGTTGAGGTCAAAGTTGAGGCCAAAGTTTGTAAAGATATTAATGAAAATATTTTGAATGAACGCGATTTGAATCAAAATGAAATATTAATCTCAACGCCAAAAAAGATTAAATTCAGAAAATATACGTTTGAAGATTTTGTTTTGCTCAAAGTTCTTGGAAGGGGTAGTTTTGGCAAGGTATGTTTGATTTATTTGCAAAATAACTTTCATAATATATACATTTAAAGGTATTTTTGGTCGAATTGAAAGAACATAACATTCATTTCGCTATAAAATGTCTGAAAAAGCATTCAGTGATAGAAGACGACGACATCGAAAGCATTATGATTGAGAGGAAAGTGTTGGCTTATGGCAGCGCTCATCCCTTTATTTGTAAATTATTCTGTACTTTCCAAACAGAGGTAAAAGTGGTCCCATTTAAAAGTGATATCATTATTATATTCACTGATAAGTAATCTTTTTTGGCGATTATTCATTTGTAGAGTTACTTATGCTTTGCAATGGAGTGGTGTTGTGGGGGAGACCTTATGTTTCATGTACAAAAACAGGGAAAGTTCGATGAAGATAAAGCCAGGTTTGTTTTCATTTAATTATGCCATTTATGTTTGTGCCCAGGGTTATGTGGGCCTCTTCTGAGGCACATTTATATTTTGCAATACGACAAAAATGATAAGACATATAATTGAAATATAATTGACTATTAACTCTTAAAATCCCAATTTTGCATCTTACAAGTTTTAACATGGTTTACGTGAAAAACAATCTTGCAATCTTGCAAATATCTTGATCTTGATAACTGGAAACAAAGTTTTAAAATTGTAATAAATCTTATGCCAAGAATGCTATCAATAGTTGTTTAATGTTATGATTAATCCTTTAATTAATTAAAACAATTAAATAATAATAAATAAACAAAAATAATTGAAAACTGAATTATAAAAGTTTAAAAATACAAAAGAAAGAAATGAAGATGCAAGTTTGTCTATAATAATATATATTTCCAGATAAAACCCCTTTTGCATATTCATTAATATGTAATAAAATATACCATGATAATATGTTCAACGCTCTTAATTTTTAATGAGATTTAGTTAAACTAAAAATATGCATTTGATATACCCAGGGCAACATTTTAACATTAATTATTAGTGATTTCGCTGATTTGAATTGATTTAACTCAAATTTGATTAAATTTTTGGGTTTATATTTCGCTGAAGTCTCACATTTTCGTGAGTTATTTTCCTAATTAAAATAATTAATTCTGTTCTTCTGGTAAAGTGTTGCCAACTTTTAACAAACTTTATGTACAACTTATGCAATAATCACTTTCCTGACACGTCTTTCAGTTTTCTTAGTTTTCAGTTAAAAAGTTTGAACTTTATTTCAAAACAAAATATTTTCATATAATTGAAATACTATTTAAATAACTGTTTTCATACTTTTTCAGATTCTATGCGTCAGAAATTCTGTGTGCTATCAAATTCATGCACAATAAAGGAATTGTCTATAGGTTTGCCAATTATTGCTAAGAATCTGTTTAAGCATTTTATCCAAACTCTTTGGTAATAATTTCATACCGAGAAGTGTCGTTTAATTGGATTCCATGGTTGTGCATCACTGGT
>JAQIYB010000696.1:0-10109 GCA_034699325.1 Oribatida sp. Gr-Ori-00743 | reverse complement strand
TTCGAGACTGAGTTCCCACAACTCAGGAGTGTCTCTAAAAATAATTAAATCACTTTTTTCTACATTTAATTCTTCTTTAATGTTCCAAACGATTGCTTTTCCGACAAAGTCTTCGCCCAACACTTCATTTGATTTAACGACAAGACTGTAGTCAACGGTTGTGTGAAATAACTGATAGTTTTCGAGACTTTTTTTGATTCCTTTCATCAATAGATCGGAACTGAAATTAATTTCTGTGACTTTAATTTTGTCGTTATTTACGCCATTATTTTCAGCGACGATATCGGTTAGAGTTCTGATTAGTCTCTCATTATTTGAGACAATATTTATTAAATCGTTTCCCAAATCAATGTCTTTATTGTTATTCAAGTCATTGAGTGAATCCGTCACTTCATTAGAGTTTTCATCGAATGATTTCTGATTTATTGTATTGAGAGCTTTAAACATAACAAGGTGCTTATTTTTATTATTTTTGTACTCTTCTAATAATTCCATTGAAAGTTTATTGTTATCACATTTTAGTCCATTTTGTTTGTGTTTTGTGACAATTGATTTGCAAACCTTTGATTTAAATACATATTAGTGTTAGAGTCAGTCCCAAATGTGAACAGGGTAAAATAGTTTGTACGAGTTATACCTAATTGTAGTGAATTTTAATACCAGTCTTAAAATTAGTAATAAACATATTCTGTGTAATCTGAATAAATATATCATTTTGTAAATGAATCTAGGAGGATCTTATTGGCAAACTGTAACAGCGCTGTAGTGTTACAGCGCAGAGTGCTTTAGCGCTATAGTTTAAGTACTGGTACGTTTTAGGTATATCTTTTTCAATTACATACTGCATTTCCTCTATTCTTAAAGACTGTTAATAGACTGCAAACAATTTTATGTATGTTTTGATTGTAAAGTGAAATGAAAATCAAAATCTAATTCACTTACTTCTAAATACTCGTAGATTTGATTTTGTTTGCAGCAATCAATGGCTGAGTTGTCTTCGTTTGCAATAAATTCATAAGAGTCCAGAACCAAACCACTCGTCTCCATCTTGCGATTGATGGGCAGGGTCATTATATTTTCCATTTCAATACCATGGGTTAATAGGATTTTTGACTCAGCATTAAAATATAACGGCAGCTCTGACTCGAAGACACAGAACCTTTTATTGAGTAGAGTTTGAATCGCATATTTCTCAACTTTGACCGAGGTATTTTCCAAATAGACCTTTTCTTGGCTCTCAAAGACTTGACCTGAACCTATTTCAGCGACAAATTTTGTCCTTCTTTGAGTGATGGCCTCAAAAAGTATTTTAGGATCTATTCTTAAAGCAGTGATCATAACCGGGACCATCAGTTTCCTAAAGGGAGCGGCGAATACCATTGAATGTAAGAGTGCGTCCATAAACGGAACGAGTTTTCCATTCCAATGACAGACTCCCATAATATTAGTGAAATCATTGGTACGAATATTCTTCAAACACTGAAACTCTCCGCTATAGTCGTAACCCATTACTCGAAGCTCTTTATAGATATCATCTTTGCCTAAAGAGAACTCATTTTCGAGAAAAGAGTTTTCTTTTTCGTAAATCAGTGATTGAATTGAAAGTACTTCAGAATTGGAATAAATTTTGCCGACGACACACACCTCGTCATTCTCCAGAATAACAAAATCACCTAGATCAATATTAGGTGTTGAATGTTAAAGACATGGGTAATTTAAATTTTCAATAACCGACCGGTATTTTGTAAGTAACGAACTTTAAGTTTAGTATTTTTCTCTTCGGAAAGAAATACGGCTCTTCTGAACTGAACGTTTTCGAACACTACTGGAACCACTTCCCAGGTTTTGCCTAAATAGGCCGCCATTTGACGCCATGCCAACATCAGAAAACCTGTGGCCGGGTATAGTGCAGTGCCGTCAATGCAATGACCAGTTAGGTACCTGTCCATAATTAGATCCACATTAACATTCATATCAGATGCGGTGCTTTTATTATAATAATCCGGATATTTATCAAATGAGAGTTGAGTGCTGTGGTCCCACACTATTAATGAACCAATAGATGCGGTGTTTCTACAAACAGGCCAATCGACCCGAGGATAGAGTCTCTCAATTGAAGGATTGAAACCCAATTCATAGAGCGATGCGATCGCAGAAAAAAAGTTATCCAAATTTGTATCGTTTGCGTCCCTTTTGATTAATGACAGATAAGTGGGTGACTCGAGTGTGTCGGACACTATTTTTCTAAACACTCCGTGCGGTCCTATTTCTACCACAATCGCATCGGACGGCAATTCTTTGAATTTTTCATAAAAGTAAACTGGATTGACCAAGTTATTTACAAAATACTCGGCCGAAGCGTATTTCAAAATTTCATTATTAGGTTCGGACTCCAGTATTGAAGTGGAGATCCATTTCTTAGATCTTTTGCGAGGATTTTGTAAATGTTTTTTAATTAATTGTTTCATTGGTTCAGAAGAGGTTTGCAGATAATGGCTGTGATATGGAATATCACTGCTTTCCAACGGATGCACAAAAATTTTCTTTTGTTTCAATTCTAATATAATTTGTGTCATCTGTTGTTCCGAACCTAAAGCATAGATTAATTGGTATTTTGGTACTTATTTGTTACCTATTTTAATACCTGATATAACGACCGTTTCCTTTGCATTATTGCATGCGATCACAACTTCGGGAGGAATGAGTTTCTCGGCCTCAGTCTTAGAAACACCGCACACAGCCATCACTCCCTTCGGAATCTTCTTATCTCCTTCTGTAACAAATCCTCTGAAATACGTGACAGCCATCGACTCTCTTGTGGTCAGACATCCGTCAGCATAAGCAGCGGCAACCTCACCAAATGAGTGACCGATTATGCCGTCGGGAGTTATGTCCAGTGCTTTAATTACTTCAAACAATGCTATTTCTATTGAAGTCGTGGCACAGAATTTTGAAGTCATTGTTGACATCAAAGATTTGTCTTCAGATAAAAGTAGTTCTTTGAGATCCACACCAAATTCAAAAAGTATTTGATGGCATTCCTCTACTTTATCGGCAAATATTTTGATTGGCATTAAAGCCTTCGCCATTGCAGTCCACTGTCCGCCCAAACCGGGAAACAAAAACCAAATCGGTTTCAATGTTTTGGTCATCACTTCAGTTAATTGTCTTTTATATTTGTATTGTATTCCCGACTCGTCTTCACTTAATTTCTTGATTATTATCGAACCTTTAAATGAGAGCTTCAGAATTGAGTGGAATTAAACATTTATTATGACTGACCTCTGAAAGGAAAGCCGGCTGAAAGGATCTTTGGCACTGACTTCATAGTGTCGGCCAAAAGGGCTAAAAAGTCGCGATTTATTTTCTGCGGGTTCTTTTCAATAAATTCAAAGACATGTCTGACCGCCCCTTCAGTTCTGCCGCATATGTTTACAATTCGAGGAATGTCTTCTGCGATCCTAAGACTGTCCTCATTTGAGAGCTTATAATTTGGTTCACATATGATATGTCCGTTCGCTCCTCCGATACCAAAGTTGTTAATAGCGGCCAAACCTTATATTATATAAATATTACTAAAAGTATTATTCAAAAGCTATATTTTAAAATTACCTGGCTTATATTTCATAACTTCAGTGTTTGGATATAATGGGGGACAGACTTCTTTGCACTCGTGTTTTATTTGTTTCAGATTCAAATTTGGAGGAATACTTTCATTTTCATAGCATAGAATGACCTTGATCAGAGATGCCAAACCAGAAGTTGGCTCTGTGTGACCCATATTACTCTTAACCATTCCCAGAGGTAGGGGCTCCTTTCTTCCAGGGAGTGAACAATAGGCATTACTAATGGCCCGCATTTCCTCGGGGTCGCCCGCCTTTTAAGTAATTTTAAATTACTCCGGATCTATTTAATAAATATATAGTAAATATACCATAGTGCCTGTGCAATGGCCCTCAATGTATGTCAATTGGAGAGGGTCAATTCCGGCCTCTTTATACGCCATAACCATCATATCCTTTTGAGAATCAGAGGAAGGGAAAAAGGCCCCCGACTTTTTATTTCCGTCGCAATTCAATCGACAGGTCAGTATAGAGGAGTAGATCCGTTTGGCTGTCGGTCGCCTCTGAAGGAGAAGACAGGCGACACCATCCGCCTTAACAAAACCATCGGCGCTCTCATCCAATACCGCCGATACTCCTCTTCCAGAACAGAGTCCCATTGTTTGTTGCAAGTGATAAGTGTAGGGCTCGAGTGTGAAATGAGCGCCGCCCACAATCGCATAATCCACCCGTCCTGTCATCCAATGTTTAATTGAATATTTAATAGAAAAATTGACCAAGCTTCCTTACCCAATAATAAGTCATTTGTGGCCAAATAGAAAGCAGACAAACTTGAGGAACAGGCGGTATCGGTGATCAAAGACGGCCCCTTCAAGTCGAAAACGTATGACAGTCTATTTGCCAAACCTGCCTGGGCATTTGATATATTAGAGAAGTTTTTATCGATGTGTTGTTCTATGAGGTCGGGCTGCACTGCATCTGAGTAGCCATCCGTATGTGCATAACTGGTTATTGCAACGTAAACCCCGGTTCGCGTCCCCCGAAGTGATAGCGGATTAATGCCTTACGTATCAGAAAATTAAAAATAATGTAATCGAGTATTGAATTGATGTCTAACTTCTCATCAATTGCTAAAAATTAAGCGATTCGTCATTAAAACTGTTAATTAATATTTTAATAATTAATTCTCTCATTCACTAAACCGAAGATTGCTTTGCTTTGGTCAGCCCTACACTACTGCCTGAACCTCCTGGTGTCCAAAGGTTCTGCCAACCCCTAAGCATCGTAAAAATAATAAAGCACAATTACCGGAGTCAACAATCGCTTCGTAAGTGGTCTCTAAAAGATTTCGAGCCCTCACATCCATAAGTTCCGCCAACCGTTTTTGATAACCAAAGTAATCATGGTCGAATAGGTTAAAATCAGGAACTCTTCCCATTCGGTTACACATATCAAAGATTCCTTTTAAATGTCAATAATTTAGTTGTAATTAACCATGGTAACAATATATATTTTAAATGTAGATGACCAAAAGGAGGGGTAGTCCAATTATACGCAGGATTCAACGCCCAGTAAGGTTTGCTTGCTTTGGTATCTATGCGTTTTATATAACCTTTTAAATTACCTTGATGCCATCGGTCTTCACTGGTGGTAATCATATCTATTCCATCGTATAGATTGTTCATAAACTCTTCAATATTGCGGGAACTCGGGAACCGACAACTCATACCACTGATTACAATATCGTTTTCAGACATCTTTTGATTCTTATAACCTTTGAAACAATTTCTTTGAATATCGCACTGAAAATGATTTTTCTCAAAAGTAAATGATTTTAACTTTTTTTTTACTTTTATAGACAATACTCCAGTCTTTCGACACAACAATTATTTTGCTTCAAATCTTAATAAATTAAAACATAATATTTTAGAGAAATGTTTCCTCGGGTTTTCTAACTTACTTGATTTATGCTAGGTTAGTTATCTTTGTCAGTTTCTATTTTAATTGGGAATCCGTTTCCATAATTTATAGCAATAAAAACAAACCGAAAGGAGTTTCCATTTCTGAAGATCTGTTATCTAAGTAATAGAATATTTAATTATTATTTATAATAGTTTTTAACAAGATAAATTCATTTTTGCAAATCTGTGAAAAGAAAAGAATTTTTTCTTAGCTCTGAATGACTTAAAACCTAATATTTTAAAGGAATGTTTCTTCAGGTTTTCTAAGTTATTTTATTGACCCTGGTATCTTTATGACTGGAAATCCATTTATTTAAATATAAATATAAAAATTAACATATTTTATAGATATATAAAATAAAAGGGTTTCCATTCCCGACCGACCCTTTGTTTTATTAAATAAAAGCATATTTCATAATTTAGATTTTAACAAGATCACAATTTATTTTTATGTTTCTTATGAATGTAAACCAGGAATAATTATTTTTAATTTTAGCTTATTATTGGGCTTATCAATAAATGATCAAGCATCAGTTATTGAGCGAAAGAATTTCAAATCTATATTTTATTCTGTGCTTATTTAGATTGATTGAACAAGTACAAAAAAAAGTCACGATTAGATTTTATTGAGAGTTTATATAAAAACTAGAAGAAAATAAATACAAATGGAAGCAACTGTTCATCAAAGGAGACGGGCTATTTTAAACTAACACCTACAAGCTCATTAATTTTTCTGTAAATAACCTGGATAGAAACAAGCATTTTTTAATTTGCTTTACTAAATTTGCAGGACTCTGATCATAGACCACGAATAATTTGTTATTGCAAACTTTTACAGATTGACGTTGACTTTTTAGAAGCTTGCACTATTTAGTTCTAATTCCACTTTAATTATCCTAGTTTCAATTTTGCGGCAAACAAATATATTTTTTCTAGAAATTTCTGTGCGCACACAAATGCAGTTACAACTAAACGGGTGAGTGATCTTAAAGCAAACTATATAATTTAGAAAACTAATATTATAAATAGGGGTTCGTTTTTGACTCAATGAAGTTACGTTATTATTGAACATCATTTGTATTCATAGCAACCGATTTCAATATCGCTATGCAATCGATTGTCGCGAGTATTGAGTCAAACAGTATTTCATTGCATTTCAGACATTTGTGTTGTTTATAACCGCAAAACAAAACCAAAGCTCAAGAAATCAACACTAAATCCAATTGATTTTTGTGACAATTAGCAGACAATGTATTCGGAAGCAGAGGCGGGTACGTATGGTAGCAACCAATACGAGGGCGAGGGCTTCGGCGGCAGTTTCGGTGCAAAAGCCGTCCGTTTGGGTATGTTTTCCGTTGTTTTTCAGTCTTATTATTAAAATTAATGTCAAAACTTAAGACCTGTTCCTCTGATTGTCTTTAAATAGCATTCATTCGCAAAGTTTATGGCATTCTTTCCGTACAACTATTGATATCTTTTGGGTTTATCTGCGTTTTTGCCATTCCGTACGTATCGTCCCTTTAATCAACTCTTTGCCTATTTTTAGCCACAAATTAGTGAACAATTGTTTAGGCCTTTGATTGACAGCTCTTTTACGCCAATTATTGTCTAATATTTTAATTGATTTGCATTTTTGAGTCAAAATTATTGATAATATTTATTTGAAATGCATTTTGAAAGTCATATCTCTAACGATGTATTGATTTTTATACTCATTTCACTGCAGTTTCGCTTAATATCTGTTTTACGTGTCGTCCGTCTGTTCCTATTTTTTTGTTTTTTTATTATAAATTATTTGTTTATGTTTTGTGTTATTTAATGCAATGAAATGTTTTAATTTTGACGACTTTCCTCTTTAGGGATGGTATGAGACAGTGGTCACACAATAATCTATGGGTTTTATGGGTCGCTTTGTAAGTATTTCCCTCTCTTTTGGCAATCATTTGAGTATTTGTTTTGATTTGACATTTGATTCAATGCATCAAAAGTCGGATATCCTTTCCTTTAATGGCTTCAGAATATTGAATGTCTTTAGTGTGTATTTGATATTCTGTGCGGTTTATTCTGAGCTCATATGTCAGGTCCAGTGATAAATAGACTTTACTTAGTTTAAGAAGTTTTCAGTCAAACGAATGGAGAGATTTAAACAAATACTCATAAAATGATCGCCGATTTAATGTTGTCTAACGGTCTGTCCTGTGGACAGTGGTGTGGCGTTCGCGACAATGTTGGTGTTGGCCTGTTGTGGGGAAATGCGACGACAGACGCCCCACAACTACATCGCTCTAATGATATTCACGATCGCGGAGTCCTTTCTGTTGGGCATAATATCGTCGCTCTATAAATATGAGATCGTTTTGGCGGCGGTGGCCATCACTGCCGTCGTGTGCTTAGCCCTCACGGCGTTCGCCTTTCAAACCAAATGGGATTTCACAGTATTTAATGGCTTACTGTTCGTCGGTCTCATCATTCTTATGATATTCGGGTTTGTGCTGATGTTTTGGCGCAGTCCTATCGCCCATCTCATCTATTCATGTCTGGGCGCCCTCTTATTCTCAGCGGTAAGTTCTTCTAACCCTCTCCTGACTCTTAACCTTTTTTTGATTGTTTTTCTAATCATTTCATAACATTTAAGCGGTTTTTGTCTAAAATTTTTCATATTTTTAGTCCAAATCTATTGACTGTTTGGAAGTCTTTGAAATAATTTATGGCTTTTTAAGACATAATTCAATTGAATGTTTGCTTTGAGTGTTGGCTCTGTTTGCGAGAGTATGTGTGTGTTTGAAATGCTGTTCTAATCAACTGATATGCTGTCCTTTTTATCTAATCATTACTGCATTTAGTATTAGTTTTAATCCAATTATTTATATTTAGTTTAATTAATAGTTTGTACCAATTTTTATGTTAAACCTAATGATTGATTGACTTTCGGTTATGCAGTACCTGGTAGTGGACACCCAGATGTTGATAGGCGGCACCCACAGCATCCAGATCTCATCCGAAGAGTATATCTTCGCGGCCCTAACCCTTTACATCGATATCGTTCAGCTGTTTATCCATATCCTTAATATCGTTGCCGCCGCCTCTCGAAACTGATTCTGGGTTTTGATTTCAATTCTATTTTGATTATCACTTCAATTGTTCCCAATTATTGTCCGAATAATTGGTTTGTTATTTGGTTTTTATATTTCTTTTGATTTTCAGATTATTTAAAATTATTTTATTTTATTGTTTGTCGTAAAATCATTGGCTTTTTGTAAGATATGATGAATATATGAGTAATGTTAGCGTTTTATGCGGGGATGGCCACGCTTTCAAGGGTTCAAAACTCAAGGGGAGGGGTTTTTCCGCCGCCTTTTAGGCTTAAATTCAGTTAAATTAAGCTGTAGTTTGATTTAAACCCGAATTTTGCTAAAAATTGCCACAATTTTTCGACATTCGGTTTTTTCTTGGGGTTAAATGCCGACTGTTTCGACTCCGGGGGTTTAAGGTTGACCCCCCTTTGGCCATCCCTTTATCCAAAAATCTATACAATAATTATTATTCTCATAGAATTAATAGTCTTTTTTATGATTTATAAATTGGATTTTTTCTGATATATTTTCGCAAAATAATTGTCTAAAAGAAGTCTTTTCGTGATTTGTATTCGTAATGAATGCCCAGAAAAAGGGATTTAAAACTTATTTATTCATTCATTGAATGTTTGATATGATATTTGTCTAAAATATTTGTTTAGACTTTCAATCGATAACTAAATAATTGATTTATTTATAAGAATAACAAATATTTTCATTAAATTAAATAATGTTTTAATTTTGAGCCAAAACTTCATTCATAGGAACGACTCATTTGTTGACTCGATTTGTGAATTGATTTAAATGTTTTGTTTGATTTCCGCAGTACTTAGTTGTGGACACACAGATGATTATGGGTGGAAACCATAAGATGCAGGTCTCCTCAGAAGAGTACATATTCGCGGCGCTCACCCTTTACTTGGATATGATTCAGATATTTATGTATGTCCTCCAAATAGTAGCCCACGCCTCCAGTGATAATTAAGTGATGGAACGGGACATCAAACGCCGATTATTACTATTACTCTATTGTATTGTCCATCGGTTTTACTCATTTTCGGCTCTTTTCGATCAATACTTCAATAATTATCAATATTTTTGAACAAATTATTTGTTTATTTAAAAATCGTGTTTTAACTCAAATATAATTATGACTACAATTGTGTCAAACATTTCGATTAAAATAAGAATTTAATAGAAAACTAATGAATATTTCGGTTGAATTATAGTTTCGTTTTTTGCTTCAATCGATTCAATATTTAGTTATAAAGTTTTGAAACAAATTATTAAACGAATGCCAAATGTTTTTTATTTTTGTTAATAGATTTCTATTTGTTTCTCACTTTTTATATAAAATAATAGTATTTGACGTAAAATACTATTAAATTGTTTGCAATGAATATGTATTTTGAAAAGTTCTCAATAAATGTTTTCAAATTTCAGACCAAATGCTTAATAATAATAATAATAATAATAATAATAATAATAATAATAATAATAATAATAATAAT
>JAQIYB010000695.1:0-10112 GCA_034699325.1 Oribatida sp. Gr-Ori-00743 | reverse complement strand
AATGATATGAATGTATGATATCCTATGATATCCTTTATATCACTTAACATTCAATAAACAGTTTAACAAAACACCAAATCAACGGAATTGTGTCCTTCAATGTTACGACAATTATTAGACTGGACTGCGTTTGTGGTCATTACTATAGTATCGGTAGTGGTCTGTCCTGTAATCACAGATACCCCTCCATCAGCGCCGACAGTTTACTGTGTTTGGAACAATGGAACTCATATTTTGGATCTGAGACCACTAGCGATGACTACTGGCAATCACTTGACTTTGGGTCTGCCCTCCGCTCAGTCACCGCATTATTCTATTTATTATATTAACGTTTGTCGGCCTTTGAATCCATTTCACGACGAGTTTATAAATCTTGAGAAGTGCGGCACAGACTCCGCCGCCTGTAAGCGTTCGATAGACCAGAACCACACAGTTGTGAGTTTAGGTCGGGTCAGTCGGCCTCCATTCAGAGCCTTCGACGGAAGCATTACTTTGATTTATGAAAACGGCAGTCCCTGTCCAACAAATAATGAGACAAACATTAAAACTCGAATTAAGTTCCTGTGCGACCCTCACGCAGACCTCTCAGATCCTGTGGTCCACGAACCGGGCAGTGAGTTGACTGATGGCGAAGAATGTGTTTATTTGTTTGAATGGAGTACTTCTGCAGTTTGTGATGTCATAAAACCGACTTCACTCGAGACTAATAGCTGTGTCTTCACTGACAGTCTAACAAATTTGAGGGCAGATCTGACTCCTCTCAAACAGACTTCAGATCCTTACAAAGTGATTGAGAGCCAAAACGCGGGCACTTATGAACTCAACGTTTGTGGTGCTTCTCATCCATCTTCTGGAGAATGTTCTGATTCAGTGGTATGCTATCAATCGAATGCCTCGCAATCAGCCGTTAGTTATGGGCTCTTGAATTCGAGTACATTCTTCTACGACGGAACTGATTTGAAACTCATATATCAAAACGGATCCAAATGTATGGCAAATAACGAAACTCGAATGATGTCATCAGAAATCATATTCAAATGCAATCCCGACGCCAAACAAACTGAGCCTAAACTGCAGAGCACTCACCCATGTGTTGCCGTTTTTGATTGGGAGACCGATTTGGTCTGTAATTTGAAGCCAAAGAAGTGTTCAATTGTTGCAAATAATCAGTTTTATAATTTGCGTCAATTGTCGTCACTATCTCACGCTTGGAATACAACGGACACAAAGGGGAATGTCTACTATTTGAATGTATGCGCACAATTGCCCGCAACAGTCAACTGTAAGGGTGTGAACGCCGCGTCCTGTAAGTGCACGAATGACTCTCACAATCAAATGGTTTGCTCAGAGAGTTTAGGCGATCCATCATCTGATGAGTTGCAGGTTATTTCGAACGGAACGGAACTACAGTTGACATATAAGAACGGCGATGAATGTCACAATGGGTTGAAAGCACAGACACACATAATCTTCAAATGTGGCAAAAGAGTTGGAAATCCGATGTTTGTTGACTTTGTCGAAGAGAAGTGTGTCTACAATTTCGAATGGAAGACAATGATGGCCTGTCCCGTCACTGACACCAATGATGTTCTGCTCCCGCAAAAGAATGGCATTCTTCACGACACACGTTTGGATATATTCATAAATATTGGACCACTTTTGACCAACAATTTTACTGCCGAAGAGCTTCGACTACTAAAAGATAACACTACCGATGAATATGATTATGTGATAAACTTGAGCGCTCCTCAGTTGAGCTCAACCTCCGAGTGCTCTAAAGCGGCCGTTTGTCAAACAAAAGGGGAGACATTGAAGAGAGACATCGGAACTATTGGTTCGATTGAATACTATCTGAGAGGACATGAATTACAAATTGTTTTGAAATCGTTGACAAAGAAATGCGGACGAAATCCGAATAAGAACGTCACCACTATTTTCAGATTATCTTGCTCATTACTTTCCGGAATTGGAAACCCGGTGTTTATGTATGAGAGCGATGACTGTGACTACATTTTTAATTGGCAGACCGAGAATGTCTGTGCCTCCAATTTTATCAGTAAAGACCAGTTAAGTCCGAAAGACACACCTCTAAGACCGTTGAATACAGAACAGTCCGTACAGAACTACAGTACAGTAGAGAACTATATAGGAGAGCAAAGCACATCCACTCCCGAGACTTCTCCAGTGAATAACAAATCTAAATCTGGAAGTAAGCTTTGGGTGGGAATTGTAATCGTGGTCTTTTTCGCCCTCACTCTCACTTTCCTCATCGCTTATAAGCAAAGAGTCAGGTATTCATCAAATTTGTCTTTAATTTTATTGTTCACTCATTTTCTCTCTGTTCTAATTTGAAGACAATCCGTGATGTTTAGGTTTCGCCGTCTGTTCGGACCCGAGACGTCAGACCATACATTCCATTATCATCAGGTAAATTGATATGTTGTCCATTCATCTGATCCCATGTTATGTTCTCTTTTTCAGTTCAGATTCTAAAGTCTTATATAGTTTTAAAGATTTGTCGTTTGTGTTGAACGCATGTTATCTTCAGTTCAATCACTTCCACTGTTTTACTAATTATTTTTTCACTTTATGTCCAAACCTTCCGAGAAATTTGTTTTTATTTGTTGTCATTTCACTTAAAACTACGAATCAATTGCTATTAATGTATAGATTTCTTTATAAACGGCAAAACATATCCGTTCCCGCAGTTGGCATCAAATGAGAAGAACAGACAGAGAGAAGAAGTGGTATTTATAAGTCCAAACGACGCTCAAAATCGGAACACAATTGCAGCACAACCTTCAGGACCTGTGCCTTATTACAGCATTTACGATGACTCTGACGTTGATCTTCTGACCTAATCCTGGCCTCGGAGTGGATCACAAAATTCCTTTAATTTATTGACGCTTTTATCGATTCTTTCGATTAGTTTTATGATTAATGAAAATTGGATTACTTTTTGTTATTCTTTTAGTCATTAATTCTGTGATAACAGAGTTGTTTCGGTCGAGTGTCGGATAAACACATGGTTTAGAAATTTTGTTGCAATTGACTTCTGTTCCGATTTATCCAATTCTAGTCCATTCCTCTTATCTGTTCTGCAGCTGAGACTCGAAACCAAATATAACTAAATTTAATTAGAAATTACTGTTTGTCTGTAAATAAGTTATTATTTTCACTTTAATTAGTTTTTTAACCAAATTTCCGTTTAATTTATATCTAAAGTAATGTAAGAATTGTTGCCAATTATGGGATTTCTATGTTTATTCCCTTTAATATATTAATTGATTAATGTTTCCTTGTTAATGAACGCCCATTTCTAAAGAGCAAGGTGTTTTTAAAAACATTCGATGTATTTTAATGAGAAAAGTATTCAAATAAAAAGGTTTGCATTTATTGGAAGTCAATCATTGTTTAACACAATTTGTTTGTTTCTGTTTTCCTCAGTATATTAACAAATATTTGATTTTGACCTTGCTACTTTCCAACAATTTTGGAGACTTCAACTTTAAATCTTCAAGTCTTCATTGAAATGATGTCTTTAATGCACATAATTTATGAATCATTTATTGATATTTCCATTGAATTTCTCATTGCTTTTTGAAAATATTTAAAATCCCTTCAATAATGACGTTATAATAATAGGAGAAATATTTGAGGGGTTTCAAATGTAATTCAACACAAGGTTTCTATTATTTCTTTTATTTAATAACAGAGTTTATGAATGAATTGATTTAAAAACGGCGTCTTTTCTCAGTTTATTGAAAACACGTTTTTCTGCGATCGCTTATAATTCACGTGTTTTTGGACTCGACTTTCATTTAATTTAATTGTCTTTAAAAGTTTTTGGACAATCGATTGAAATGAGTTACGACACAACTTTTAATTCTTTGGTTTACGCCTACGTTAAAGACAATTTTCTGGAAGCGGCTAACATTTTGAAGAACAAATACAAGTTAACGGATCCGCCGAATGGTTCCCCAAAATTGGAAAATATTGTTAATAAAGATTTGTTAAAAAGTACGGCAAAACGTAAACTCAGTGTCGGTACTAATCAGACCAACGCTAAGAAAAAGAAACCGAATGAGTCGTCTTCGGACTCGTCATCTGATTCGGATGAAGATATGCCGACAGCGCCCGCCATCACTATATTCCAGACACAGAATGCGGTAAATAAATCTATTTCGCCAAAAGCCAAGACTCCTATTAAACCAAATCAAACGAAAGTACCGAAACAAGAGTCCAGTTCTGAAGACTCGTCCTCTGAAGAGGAAGCGCCTAAAAAAGTTAACCAAATTTCTACGACAAAAGCGAAACCAATTATGAATTCGGTCCCAAAAGCAATGGCTAAACAAGAGTCCAGTTCTGAAGACTCATCGGATTCAGAGGAAGAAACTCCCAAATCGAAGACACAGGTTGTGGCGATGGCCACTAAAAAAGCCACTCCGGTAGCGGTCAAACCTGTGGCAAAGAAGGAGTCCTCATCTGATTCGTCAGATTCTTCAGATGAAGAATCTTCAAAACCTGCTTCAGTGAAGATATCAGTTCCATTAAAGGCTACTCCAAAAGCGCCGATAAATGCAATCAAACAAAACAAAAAAGAGACCCCAATCGCAAAACAAGAGTCCAGTTCTGAAGACTCGTCTTCTGAAGAGGAAGCTCCCAAAAAAGTTAACCAAACTTCTGCGACAAAAGCGAAACCAATTATGAATTCGGTCCCAAAAGCAATGGCTAAACAAGAGTCCAGTTCTGAAGACTCTTCTTCTGAAGAGGAAGCGCCCAAAAAGGTTAACCAAACTTCGGCGACAAAAGCAAAACCAATTATGAATTCGGTCCCAAAAGCAATGGCTAAACAAGAGTCCAGTTCTGAAGACTCTTCTTCTGAAGAGGAAGCGCCCAAAAAGGTTAACCAGACTTCTGCGACAAAAGCGAAACCAATTATGAATTCGATTTCAAAAGCAAACGCTAAACAAGAGTCCAGTTCTGAAGACTCGTCGGATTCAGAGGAAGAAACTCCCAAATCGAAGACACAGGTTGTGGCGATGGCCACTAAAAAAGCCACTCCGGTGGCGGTAAAACCAGTGGCTACGAAGGAGTCCTCTTCTGATTCGTCAGATTCTTCAGATGAAGAACCTTCAAAACATTCAGGGAAGATATCAGTTCCAGTAAAGGCTACTCCGAAAACGCCGATAAATGCAGTCAAACAAAACAAAAAAGAGACCCCAATCTCCAAACCAGAGTCCAGTTCTGATTCAGACTCTTCAGAAGAAGAACAGCCGAAAACACCGATAAATGTAGTCAAACAAAACACGAAACCAACCGTTAATTCAGTCTCTAATTCTAAGCAAGAGTCAGACTCCGAGGAGTCGTCCGAAGAGGTTCCCAAAACTCCCGCCGAGTCTCCGACGAAAAAGAAACCAACAAAGAGGAAGTCCTCTCCCTTTAGAAGAATTAAATCGGAATCCGTAGAAATCAGTAATTCAGGCCTTAGGGACAACTCATTCGAAGCCAAGAACGGATACGACCAGTGGGGCAAAAAGGCCGCCGTCAGTCTCGGCGCTGTTAAGGGCAAAAACTTTAGGAAAGAGAAGACTAAGAAAAAGAGGGGTAGTTATAGCGGTGGTCCCATTAGTATGGCCGTCAACTCTGTTAAATTCAACTAAATATTAATAGTTTTAGGTTTTTCTCATTCTTTTTACCCTTTTCCCTGTCTGACCGAACATTCGGTATAAGTCATTTGGCCATTTTCGGGAAAAAGGGTCGTTTTCTATGTTCGTTATAAATGGTCTAAAGTTTAGACTAAACTACACTGTAATCAATCGATTCAAACAAATAAGTGAAAATCAAATCCCATATTAGAAATCAAATCAATTTTAAAACAATTATAGTTTGAAAAAGATTTTATTATCACTTATATACCAAACGTTCGTTATATTGATTGAAATGATGGGCTTTGATATAACGAACACTTATGACATATACCGAACGTTCGGTCAAAGAGAGGGAAAGGGTAAGACATAAGACATTTTAATCTTTCGTTCGATTATTTAATCATTCATTTCGTTGTTTTGGGAATCGATTGACGTATAAGATATTTGTCTCCGATTATTATTTTCTCAGATATTTTTTCAATTCTATTAATTATTGCGATAATTATATCCGAAATAAATTAAATCTAATTTTGAAAATTATTACGAATTTATTTACAGTTTATTACAAAATGCGTTATTTTTTAGACGGCGGAGGCTTTTCGGTGTAGTCCTCGAGTATATCCTGCATATGGTCATTGAGTTTCTTAAAGTTGGACTTCCGTTTGTTAGCCGTCTTCTTCCTCTTCTGGTGCACCACTTTCTTGATACCCATGTCTTGCATTGAAGTGATTCCTTGGTTTTGGAGATACTCTTCGATCTTCATTTCATCGATACCTTCGACGGCAACACTTCTCCACAGTTTCTGAAACTCTTCGTCGACTTTGAACTCTTGAGAGGTGTCGTTATAATAGAGAATCTTTTTCTTATCCATCGGTCGCGTTATGACCATTATTTTGTTGTTGTCGGCCAACACTTTCACGTGTCTGTCGGCTCCAGGAAGAGACTCCTGAACATCTTCGAGAGCAACCCCTCCTAAACCCCTCTGGTCGTATTTGTCCAGAAGTCTGAGCAATGATTTCCTGTCTTTCAATGGATATAATGGTTTGAAGGCATACTTTCCGTCATCAGTGGTATCTATCTTTGGATTGTTTGGAAGCGCTTCTGTTAACAACCAGTTCTTCTGTTTGGCCGTCAGATCCAATTGATTGGTTTCGTCGAGAATCTCCTCAAAAGAGAGGGCCTCTCCGTCTCCGTCCAAATATCTCTGTTTCATAGAATTAACAATTTTCGCCAAAACCGCAAAATTGTGTGAAGAACTTCCAGACATTCGGGCGAAAGACATCGGATCGCGACTGAGGCCACCACCACCCGGATCCTTTTTCGTCCGCTTCTTTTGATTCGATTCATTTGGACGACTGGCAGATGAACTCGTCGATGGTTTCGCGTCTTTTTTCAACCGATTTTCAACAACGGGTGTCGCGAACGCCCTCTTTTTGAAGGCCTCTCGTTCTCGAAGTAACGCCGGATCCATCGATTTGTTATGCAAATGTTGTGCAAGAACAAATTTGATCGATATATTTATTCCGGTCTATTTTGGTGTCAAATTCATGCAAATTATTTCAATCATTTCAATGATAAACAAAATGATTTCATCAAATGTTATGCAAACGAATTGAAGCAAAACTCAAATAATTCATTAATTACGTCAAAAACTTGAAGTTTAAGTTTTCGGTTAATTTAGGTTTAAATTAATTAATAATGTAACAAGGTAATAGTTATAATTTATCCTAAGAACTTTTCAAGCAATTGAAGAATAATGATATCTAATATTATTCAACGCAAGCCTTCAAAAATACTTGAAAAAGATGAATATAAAAATGATCAAGAGCTAAAAACTTAAGTCTTTAGTGATTTAAAGGCATTTGAATATATGAATGCGTTTGCGCTCCAATTGAGAGCCAATAGGAGTGAAACGAATGTATCGGAGATTTAATATTTTTTTAGTTCGTTATTTTGCAGTGAATAGAGTGGGAGTCAATCGGTTGGAAAGCACTGCAATATCTGGTCTTATGCTTCAAAGACACGTAATCTTAGCAAAACATTACGCAAAAGACCACTAATATTGCAGGCGTTGAGCGCTGGTGTTTGTGTCGGCTCGAGTCTCGTCTGACAGTCAGTGCACCACTCGATCCATATGTCAGAAGAGATTTAACAGATTGTCTCTCAAATTGATTTCTGATAACTAATTAATTGTTAAATATTTTGTGAATAATAGTTATAACTTATAAACCATTTTCTCTCAATTCTGTTTGAAACCACGCTTTCGAGGAAAACATATTTTACTGTTTACACCAAATATTACTCAAACTTTTGTTTTATTGGATCCACTCTTAACTTAAGACCGTTTGACCGACAATTTGTTTAATTGTTAGAAGACTTTTGATTAGTTTTTGTGCAATAATTGGCTAAAAATGAATAAATTATTGGATGATATGTCTGTTTGCGATGACTTCCATTTGTCGCCAAACAGTTTGTTGTCTTCTTTTGAGACATCAATCGATGAAGACTTGAGTTTCGAGTTCTCACAAATGGTTGATAACAACGACCCGTGGATTGGGAACGGAATCATCGATAATATGAATATATTCAGCGGTCAAATGTTTGACGAAGACTTGAACACAGGTCAGAACCAATTGTCATAATCGTAGCGAAAATAATTGCCTTTTCTTTCGATTACTTTAAATGTATTTAAGATAACAATAATTAGTATTTGTTTGCAAAACAATGCTTTCGATTACGAAATCCTTATTTACCGGCATTTCGTGCGATTGACAGCAGAATAACCGGTATTTCAATAGTATTTGCTTTCGACTAAACTCTTGACATAAGGAATGTCTGATTCATTCATTTTTTAAATACTTTTTTATTTTTTGTCGTTTTTTTAATTAATGTAATTTTATTGAAAACAAATCGCGTTTTAAGACTTGATTTGCATATACTTTGGATTAACGCCAACCCATTGTCTGTCTGTCCAATAGATTCGAGCAAAAGTTCGAGCGTTTCTTTGAGTCCCGAACCCGAAGTCAATATCAAATGTGAAGTAGAAATCGATAACGAAATTGAAATAAATAGCGAAGACTTAAATGATTGTAACGTCGATTCGCCGGTCAGTTACTCTGGAAGTACTGGCAGTAGTTCTTCATCCCATCCCTACGACTATCCACAAGTAGTACTCCTTAGCGCACAACAAATCAAAAAAGAGCCAAAAGAATACACGAGTAGTTCCAGTACTAAGAGTTCGCCCAAAACGTCTCCGAAGACTCGAACGCCGAGGAATATAAAGATAACAGATTTAGTTCTCACCGACGAAGAGAAACGACTTCTGGCCAAAGAAGGTATTGATATTGTCTTTGATTGCTGTTATCATAAGCCGATCCGCTGTTCGGATGTGAATAGAGTTGACTCAGTTCTGTGCGAATAGAGTCAGAGCTGACAAATCCGGTGAAAAATAATTGATTAAAAACTAAAGCAAACCTTATTTCCTATCGAAGGCTACCACGACTTCCCCTCTGGAAGTCTACCCCTCACTAAACACGAGGAAAAAATTCTGAGAAAAATTCGGCGAAAGATCCGAAACAAAAAGTCTGCCCAATGTTCCCGACAGCGGAAGAAAGAGTATTTGGAAGACTTGGAGAGACGTTTCGATGAACGCAATCACGAGAACGAACAGCTCAAGAAGGAAGTCATCAAATTGAAGAAAGAGAACGACACTCTCCTCATGAAAATGAAGAAAATACTGTCTATGAACGGACAGAACGCCTCATTCAAGTCATCCTTCTTTGTCATAATTCTTAGTTTCCTATTAATTCTGGTGCCTTACTTTAGGTGAGTCCCCAAACATTTGACAAATCTTCTCGAATTCACTTTCAATCATAAACTCTTTGAATGAATGCTTTTCAGGTTTAGTCAGACATTTGTTAAGTTCTGTACTACAGGTGTGACTATCGTTCAGTTTTCGCCCGAAATGTTAATTATTTATTTCCTTATGTTTTACTAATTATTTTGGATTTTATTTTATTTTTATTCAGTTTTACTCACTTTTTACGAACAAATGTCTCAAATTTTTCTATCTTTTCGTTAATTAGTTTTATTTTAATTCGAAAAATGTTTTCCTATTTCTCATTGATTGCGATCTTATGTTAGGCCCGAAGTCGAAGAGTTTGGTCTCAGTGAAAAAGACGTGGTGGGGACGGGTCGTCATCTACTAATGGCCTTATATTCAGGTGATGTGAGCCATCAAAACGAATTGGACTCAAATGAGACTATATTTAACATAACTTCAAATAATTTAAATAATTTATTATAAAAAGTATATTAAAGGCAACAAAAAGAGAATAATTTTTTAAAGTTTAATGAAATTGAGGGCAAAATTGCATTACTATTAGACAATAATCGCATAAACTATTAGTTTTACTGTATTTACGTTTTTATCAAATGAGAGAAATCTATTATTATTATCAT
>JAQIYB010000694.1:0-10112 GCA_034699325.1 Oribatida sp. Gr-Ori-00743 | reverse complement strand
AGTCAATGCTTAACTCAAATATGAAAATATTGTTTGGTTTTGTGAAATAGTTTTCTGGCTCTCAATAATTGGTGAAAAAGTTATTGGATTCTCACAACTGAAGTGATTTAGTTATTTGATTAACTGATTGTTTAAAGTTAAATACTGTATTATGAGAAATGTGAGTTAACTGACTTTAAATTCAATTTTATTGATTAATTCAGTTTATTAGTTGAGTTTAAACTGTATTTAGTGATAAAATAGCGTCGTATCAGTAGTATCAATAGTAAAGTATCTTACTAGATGTAAACTATCTGCTCCCCTCCCTACAGACGTAGAGGTTAGGGCCTAATCTAAAGTCTAAAGTTTAAAGAACTACAAATACATTATAAGTTATAATGTATTTGTAGTTCTTTATAATTTATAACTTATTATAAACACAACTCTTCTCATAAATGAGTGATTAATTGCGACATTAAAAAAATCTTTACAATCATATGATTACTGAGCAAATCATACGTTAAATTAAAGACCAATCTCTTGAATAAACACAGTTATTAGTTAATTTTGTTCAAGATACTTACAAACAGCCGCTACATGATATTTATGCAAGGTATATTCTACAATGGCAACATTTTTAAAAAAAAGTTTTTAACCCAAATTATATTCTACCAAACATAGGCACAAGTTTAGAAATATGCTAGCTAAAGAGTTGTTCATGGTAATCATCATTTATAGCACGTTAAAAAAGCATTGGCTCATAGATCTATATATTCTATACATTTATACAGTGATTCGCAAAATTCAATGATTTCTCTTTATATGAGAAGGAATTCTTGGATAAAAGAACAATTGAGATAAATGAGCAGGTAGAAATCTTCAATTACCCCCTGTTACCTGGTAGTTAGGAAATCACTGTAGAGGTTGACTCGCATTTTATGATAAGGTCTTTCGAAATCAACTGATAACGAGTCAAATGACTGGTTAGTGACAGCCCTATCAGCCCTATCTTAAGGCCAGGAGTCGTCGCATTGCGTCAATTAAAACATATATTTAAGGGCTGAAGAAGTGCGCAATCAATAAATCGGAGTTTAGCTCTGCTCTGAATGGGTTTGTTTTCATATTATTATTCATATTTTGTATATTATTTATAGAAAATGTTATCTCTTTTCCGATATAAATAGATTCGCAATCAAACCATTACTCAAAGGCCTTATCTTTAACTAATGAGGACCTCCTGTCTGAAAGCCAGTCTAACCAATTGCTGGCAAAGTATGTCTCTGAGTGGCCATCTTGACTTAATGGACAGACTGTCAACACTATCGGCTCCTGTTTCCTCGATGACAACTATCTATTGAAAGGACAGGCAGTCGAAGAATGGCCCGACGATCAGATAACAGTCGAACAGGTTCTTGACGTCCCTCTTTGGTCAAATGACATAAAAGAGGCAAAATTTGTGGCTCTGGAACAGTTTGAAGAGTTTCTGATCGACTGCGAGAATGTATTGCAACGAGAATTAGAATCCAATGATTACAATACTTTTCATTCGTTTCTTCAATTTTACCATAACTTCAAAAAAGCAAAAAAGAATAACAAATTTCTTCGTTTATTGGAATTCGTTTCAGACTACAGGAGTCATATATCGAAGGACAGCCTCTCGTGTGTTGGTCTCAGTATTTCGTTGATTAGAAAACTGCGACAAATGTATCCGAAGTACAGCCGTTCAATAGCTCTGGTCTCGTGTGAAGAAGCTGTGAAAGACACCGGCGCTTACTCTATGGAATCACCAAACAATGTGAAAGAACACGTCCTCCTCGGTATACGCATTAACATCGAGAACAAGAGGTCTGGTTTCGTGTTATTGGACCCGGGATATCATGTATCGCGTCCTATAGTGGTAATGGAAGACAGTGCTTATCCGCATACGTCGTGGTTCTTGCAGTCGTCTAATCCAAAGGTAGTTAAAGAGTATTGCTATCAATTGATTGACGAACAGTTCATTGGTTGGAAAGTGAGAGAAACTCGAAACGGATGTCTCGACGAATGGATGAATTTGGTGTTCGTTAAGAAGCAGTTCGCCAAATGTCTGACCATCACTGAGAAGCGATCCCTTATCTACTCTCTCAAGTCTCTGGTGGTTCGCAATAGAAAAGGACCGATCGCTGGAATATACTCTTGGATTGAAAGCAAGTGTTTGACGCTTTTCTTTGAAGAAAATGGCAGAAAAGTTCAGAAGAAAATAGATATCAATCAAATTGGAAGCGAAGACATCAACGAATGGTTATTGAAAATCGTTGGTCTTATGAACAGAGATCACGACATACAACAAAAGGCCAATCAATTGCACCAAATGTTAGTCTCATTCAAAGAAGCCGTCAATGACTTGGATTTTATGCCACAATTGGTTGAAATCGACAAATGGATTGAAACCGAATAAGAGTTGAAAATCAAAATTGGATTTAAGTTTACTTTAAATTAAGATCTATTGAGACATACATTTAATTCAGTTTATGTCAAATGACATTAATTCAAAATTATTAAAGAAATTATCGGAGAATTCGATTAAATAAATGTTTAAACCGAACGAATCGATTCGAGTAAATCACTGCAACTTTTTGTACGGCTTTTTGGTCTTCTTATCCGAATGTTTCTTATGAGACATTTTGTGATTTCTTTGCGGTTTATGTGAACTCTGATGGCCTTCAGGTAACTGATGACTGCTCTGAGGAGCCGGCAGTGCCAGCATTTGAGGCCGAGATTCATTTCTATGGCCCGAAGCAGTCAATTGTCTTCTTTTGTGGCCATCAAAACCAGTGAATTTGCGTCGGAACTCATTGGCGAACTGCGGGGCCTCTTCTTCTTCTATGTTAATGTACTCATTGTTTTGCTCTTCCTCTCCGGTATAGGTATTTTGAGACCTCTCCATCACATGAGCCCTATCCTCAATGTGGTGTCCGATTGACATCTTTTGCATACCTGTGCGCGAGTCCCTCATAGAACTACGTGTCTCTTTCACACCTCCCGGACCCGCTAGAGTAGAGTGCGACGACTCATATATTTGTGGTCTTCCGCTCATATCGGTAGACATCGACATTACAGAAGAGGAACAGTAATACGAAGAGTTGGGAACCATAGATATGGCGGTCGAAGGGAAGAGTGCACTCGAATTCATCAGACGTGACATCGGATTCATGGGTGCATTGAATGGCGATAACATATTAAAGGCCGGACCGAAAGGGTCGCCGCCAAACATATTATTTACCATTGAGTTCATCATTCGATCCATTCGACTGTAATTAAGACAAATTGGGATCAAATGATTGAACCTTTTGTATAAAATTAATGGCAAAACAGACCCAAACATGTCATCCATTTCATTGAATCCAATAAAAGACATGATTTTTTGAATTGAATTCAATATAAATCCTGAATTTGAAAAGAAGTCGAATTAAACTCGAAATGAGAATAAAACAAAATATTAAATATTTTCTCGAATTTACGATCGATTTCTCATTTTGTTGTTTTCATGCATTAAACCAAACGTCCGACAGATGTCACTAACAAATGTCAATCAGGGCTTGGCTTTGCCAACTTGGCTATAGCCAAGGGCATTCTCACCTTCTTAGACTTCAGGCTGCATTAGTCCACTGGTTTGGTCTATATTTTTGAACTCAAGATTTAAACCGCTTTTAAGTTAATTCAAACCAAACTTTAATAAGAAATTCTTTATTTTTGGTCAAACATAAGATTACTCTAAAATACTATTCCCTTCACTCAGGGCCTCCACTCAGGGCCTACTCAGTACATAATCATTGATTCGAATTTCGAATAATCTCTGATCAAATCTATCAATTGTACCTTAGTCAGTTTCAATTTCAATTGATCAAATATCTTCACTATTCGAGTAATTGTTCTTGATATCGAGCATTCGAGCAAGTAAATTTGTCACTTTTGTCTTGCTCAATCAATCAAACAATTGATCAATTGACAATCAATCAAGAATATTAGATTGATATTTGATTTGTCCTAATCTAATATTTAGACTTTGCACTCATAACTAAGGTTTAAATAATTATTAATAATTAAAATATTAGTTTTATTGTCCCATAAATTAATTCATTCGTTTTGTGTTTCTTTTAAACTGTTTTCCAATAATTGAGTTAAATATTTGAAATGAAAAGACTGTGATCTCACCAAGCACAACTAAACTTCTTAAATGGGATCAGATAGAAATTGAGCAAGTACAATAATAATTTAGTTAAAAATTGCAAGTTTACATTTGCGGTTTTAGTTTAATAAAACAATTATAATTTGTAAATATATGAGACCCTGGTACAATCTGTGTAATTATGAGTAATGAATTTGTGCCCATATATCCCACATATCCCTCATATACCTCATTGTTATTCTATGTTAAGTGCATTACAAGATCTGATGTGCGCTACAATTGAAAGATTTGCAGATAATTTGTGGACATTAAGTGATTTTAAGTGAATTAAGACTTGTTATGAACGGAAAAGAGTGACAATAGATAGCAATGAGAGTTCGGTTCAATACACTCCTCAAAAGTGGCGAACAATCAATCGATTCGATGACTGCATAGCTATTGAAAGCAATAATCGAGTGAAAGAGCCGATAGTATCGAACAATCGTTTGTTAATGTAATTTATTTTCTCTCATCTGATGTTTTGAGAGTCAGATTAGACTTCATATGTGTTGGCATTTAAATCAGTTATTGACTGTCATTACTCTCATTATATCCGTTCATTTGATCCGACCATTGATTCACAATTGACATAATGTGAAGTCTAGTATTAATGAGATAAGTGGTCCGTACTATTGAGGAGAATGTCGTCTAATAGTAAAGCGCCCTATTATTACGGGGAACTCATCAAAAAAGATAATCAAACAAATAATACAAACAATACTACGAATAGTAGTAATAATATCAACAATAATACCATTGTTACCAATAATAGCAATAATAATATAAACAACAATCAGTTGAGTATAACTTCGAGCCATTCGTCGACAATTAGTGAGCCATTGGCCCCAAATATCGGTCAGTCGGCAGAAGAGAGTCGCTCTGCCTCCCGATGCTCTTTATCCCTGTCGCGACCGTCCAGTAGTAGTGCTATTCCACACCACAACCTCTTGAGTGGCTCACAATCACACTATGGACTCGCCAACAGCGCCATTGCTAACAGCACTCAAATCACATCGTTTGCCAATCCTTTACTCGCAATAGAAGCCGACACCAGACACGGGTCTGAGAGTCTGCCCCGAACTTTCCAAACTCAAAAGAAGCCGAATTTGTTCCAAAAATCTAATCAAAAACAGGGAATATATCAGAGATCGCTCTCATTGTTTGCTAATGGCGTCAGTCCTTTACTGCGGAAAAAGAAATCCAAAGCCAACTCTAATAATAGTAATAACAATAACCCCTCCGTTACTAACAATACCAATGAATCTGATCGTACGATTATGAGTACCGGTACTTCAAGTCTGGCCCGAAGGCGAAGGAAATCTGAGCCCATAATGTTTAGTTACGACTCAATTACTAATGAAATCTCACGCTTACAACAAAGACAGGAACAGATTCTCGAGAATCTAAACCTTGATTTCGAGACAATGCTAATGAATGACACAAACACTGGACTCTTGAGCTCTTCGAACAGCAACAACGGCTCATCGCTCACCAATATTTGTTCGAATACCAGCGCAGGTAATGTCAATGGAGATTATGGGCGAACCATGCAATCAATGCCATATAAAGAACCATTTTATATGTTATATGAAGAGTCGCACCGATCGAATCGCGCGGAGGACAACATATATGAAGAGATAGATTTTTTGACCCTCTCATCGCTTAGAGCGCAATACGCGGACACTCTTAGTTTACAGAGCTATAAAAAGAAGGGCAGTAAGAGATCGTTGGCGTCTTCCAGTTTTACTCGTTGGTTCTCAACCAGAAAGAAGTCTTCTCCCACTTCTATGAACAGCGAAGAAGAGAACCCTTACATCGATATAAAGCTCTCTAAGAAACAAAGGCCTCCCATATGTTTGCCAGAAATACCTCCACAGGGCTTAACTCAGGAGCAGCTGAAAAGAAGATATATAATTGGCTCTATTGTCGACTCAGAAAACTCTTACATTAATTCTTTGCAACGAATTATTTCTGATTACAAGAAGCCGTTAGAAGAGGCGAATCCCAGTATTTTGAGTCAAAACAAAATAAATTTGATATTTTATCGATTGGAACAAATACTTCAATGCCATACCATCTTTGGAATTGCTTTGAGTCAATGCGTCAGAGAATGGGATGAAAAGGAACGGATTGGTGACGTCTTCATCGCATCTTTTTCCAAATCGATGGTTTTGGACATATACTCGGATTTCATAAATAACTTTACAAATGCAATGGAAACGGCGAGGAAAGCCTCCAAATCAAAGTCGTCTTTCGCGCAATTTTTACGCGACAAATCGCTTTCTAGTCCCGACCGACTTTCCTTCTTCGGTCTTATGGTTAAACCCGTGCAACGATTCCCACAATTTATTCTTCTGCTGAGCGATCTTCTCAAACACACCCCGGCTGAACATCCGGATCGTATGTCTCTTCAATTAGCCCTGACACAATTGGAATCATTGGCTGATCGACTAAATGAGCGAAAACGCGACGCCGAAAGACATTTTGCTGTAAAACAACTGCTTAAAGACTATTTGAGTAACTCCACCACAAACTCTTCCCATCGATTCCTTTTACGTCAGGACGATGTCTATCAATTGGATTTGGACGCCAGCACTGGTCTGGTTATGAAAACCAAGTGTCGGAAACTCTACTTATTGAACGATATGTTGGTTTGTGTGAGTGTTCCGGCAAATCGACTCAAATTTGCCGTTTCCTTACAAGACGTGGATGCAATAGATGACGTGACCCCCGCCACCAATAACCTGATCGCCAATTCTTTGCTAAGAACTAAAGGTTAGTAAAAAATAATAACTTCCGAAATGTAATGAAAACTTTTGTCTAAACAGAAGCGACTTCTTCTTCGTCTCCAAAACATTGTACAGTCGAACGAATGTATTGTGATTTAAATAATTTGATTCATGATTTGGAACTTATGAGTCGTATTTCGAATTTGGTTTCGTCTCTTCGCTACCAATACAACGGTTTGTCCATTGAATTAACCGAACAAATCAGTGCAGAAATTAGAGAAGAGATCCGCCGCAAAGACGCACAGATCACTCTCATTGACAAAAGTTGTCTTCAACTAAGAATTCGTTCCAAGAATTATAAGGATATAATTTGTATCCAAATGACTGATCCGGAAGTGAAGCGCGATTGGCTAATAGACGTGCGTTTGGCTAAATTATCTTTGGACAGGGCAAACAACCCGGCCTGGGATATAGTGAATGAGAGTATAACTTCGTCATCGAACAGTCTAAATGCTGCTGTTCCTCAACGCGTCCCTCTGTTTGTCAAATCTCTTCCAATCTTTGCAACGAGTGAAGGCTCACAACTTGTCTGTGCTCTACATTACAAGCTATACCGGGGAGGAGATGGCATTACTCCTGAATCTGAAACGGGTGTTCTTTGGATCTGTAATGTTAATGAAAGCGGTTCCCAATTGGGTGCCCTCTCAACAAACGGCGCTGACATAAGTCTTATACATTCTTATGAATTGTGTGACTCTCACGTAACTTGTATTGAATCCGTCGGTTCCTATTCTGTGTGGATTGGTTTGCGCCAGGGACGGATTATCGTAATTGATGCCAGTTCTCCCGCCGAATGGCAACAGTTTGCAGCTCTGGACGTCTCGAGTGAAGTGACTTCTATCAAGCATTTCGGACAATATGTTTACGTCGGACTTATAACAGGAGTGGTCGCCCTTTTCAATGCTAACCATTATGAAGAGCCCATAATCATTACTTTGAGTCAAAACAGTGTTACGAGTCTTCTTGCAATCAATGAAGAAGTGTTTGCCTGTTCTGGTGATAAGATTTGGGTCATTAATGGCGTTCAGGTCGACCGCAGTTATTCCTTGAGAACAGACAACGAAAATGATGACATTTGCCCGACTATTGAGGATAATATGCAGCCTAACCTTCTGGCCCACTGTGGGATAGGCTTATGGGTGAGTCTAATAGATTCTTCTATAATCAAACTGTTCCACACCGAGACCTTCAAACATTTGCAAGACTTGAATATAGCCTCAAATGTTAAACGCATCCTAAATGAGGGCACAGACATCAAAATTACGGTTACATCAATGCTGGCCACAAGAGGCCTCTTATGGGTGGGCACTAATGTGGGAATAATGGTCACTCTAACGCTTCCACGATTGCAAGGTGTTCCACTTATTTCTGGATGTCTTAACGTTGCATTGCACCGCCATATCGGTCCGGTGACAATTCTGCTCAGTTTGAATCCGGGCAATGATACTCAAAACCTGTCCCAAACTCTTCAGAGTACCGGAAATAAGTCTGACAGAGATGTTAACGAAACGAAGAACGAAGACGTCGAGTCTATATATGGTCTCTATTCTGATCTTTTGAATGTCGGCGATTATGTGGGGGTCAGACGTCCGTCTCATAATATAACCACAACCAAAATGGCCTGGGATTTGTCAAACATGAATATATCGGATGACTCGACCTCTGAAAGCGCCTCCAGTAGTGCCATATATCACGACGGCTCTCATCAAAGGTCACATTCAAACCCACAAAATCAGCATTTAATGGCAGTGACGCCCGAAGAGGTCAACATTTTAAATAAAGGTCAGCGGAACCATATCTACGAAAGTGGAAGTAATTTAAGCTCAAGAACCCCATCGACGGCGCGTTTGACGAATAATATATACGATTGCAGTAAACCTGAGCTCAATTCAGGGCATAGAATACGAAGACGCGACCAAATGATGCCCATCTATGACACCGCGCCAAACACTATAGGGTTCAACAGTAAGACAGCGCTTTTGCTGACCGGTGGCAATGGTTATAAGAGGGGAACTGTTAGCGATACCCCGTACTCATCACTTCACGCCCATTGTATTATATGGGAGTATAAGTTATAAACACTTTCGAGACTTTATTCTGTTTTTTACATTTCCTAAAAGTTTACTCAAAATTGAAATACTTTTATGTTTGACATATCAATCAAACTATGCATTAATTCTTCGACTTATTATGATTTCTGTAATTATGAGAAATGATTTCCGAAATTCAATTGTATTTTTAGATTTTATACGACATTTACATTAACTATATTTTAAATCATTTGACATTTATTTTCATTTTAACGATTGCTAAGCAATAGATGTATATAACTATAGCTTTAAATTAATTACAATTACTTAAAACATTCGACTTTTTAACTCAAAACTCAATCAAAGACTAAATTTTAATCAATTTATTGCAAATAAATGATTCAATCGATTATCGGTTCAATTGATTCAAATCGTTTTGCAATTGATTCGAAGCGAATCCAAAACCAGTGCCTAAACCATAAACTAATGGCCATATTCTTCGACGAAATAATAACAATGAGAAGACACCGCCGACGGCCACTCCCGTACCTATCCACCCAAATAACTGTTAGCTTTTGATCGGTTAAATGAATCCAAATAAATACCCATTTTTAGAATACAATTGGCAACAAATTTGTCGAATTGTCGCCCCATTTGGTCCTCAGATTTAATTGAACTCATTGTACTTCTCTTGAGATATAATTAATGGTAATTAATGTCTCATACAATCACTCCTTTATTATCGCTTTAATTGGACTCAAATTTAGAGAAATTCTGATCAAAACACACAATTCATAAAAGACGTCAACAATTTAGGGGATAAATATTGTGAGTGTCGACGATATTCAATAAAAGTGTTGACCGCTTCGAGACTTGTATTTTGGGTTTAGAAGTGTTTGCCGTAAGTTATGTGAAGTTATTTTTGTTATTTAAATGTCGGCGTTTGTGTTGTGTTGTGTTGTGTGAAGTGATGCAACTCTTCTCATATGTGACACAACTTAACTAAATTTCAATTAAAAGCCATTGAATTAGTCTTTTAGACAATGCCTACCATTAATATAAACAGAGATCTTCTTTTCGCCCGTTTGGACACTGTTTTCAGTAATG
>JAQIYB010000693.1:0-10113 GCA_034699325.1 Oribatida sp. Gr-Ori-00743 | reverse complement strand
GCGTGTCTTCAAACAGTTGGCTAAGTATAACACTAACACTAACACTAACAGACCTTTCTTTGCGATTACATTTAAACTAATGGTAATTTTGCGCACTTAAGACTCGATTACTTCGGCATATCCCTGGTTATGATGTCCACAATAGCTGTTTGGCTCTATTATAGTTTCTATTATTCACCAGTCATTCAAAAAGTCTATATAACCATATTTGGCATATATTGTTTGACCATGATAGTTATCTCCCGATTTGATCACTTCTCTGATCCCGAAAACCAGCCCTTTCGTGGGGTTTGCTTCTTAATAGAAGGACTAATAGGTATTTACCCGACTATTGTACGGTTGATACAAATAATTGTGAAATCGATAAAAACTGTTAGGATTTGTACCACTTTTCCACTTTTGTCACAACACCTTCTTCTATGAGCCAATTCTGGGTCCGTCGTTATTCAAGAGTTTGTTACTTATTCTTCTGACGTGTATTTTCGATATGAGCGGAACACTTATATTTATCTATAAGATACCTGAGCGTTTTTGCCCCGGGTTTTTAGATTTCTGGTTTCATTCGCACCAAATATTGCATATAAATAGCGTTATAGGAGCTGTCCTTTACTATCATGGTATCTCACTCTTGGCTGACATTCGGCTCAATTTTCCTGATCCGCAGAAGACATACATCCGTTTGAATGAACACAAATCCAATTATTAAAGAGTAATGTCTTTTAAAAGCAAATAAATATATAATTTATGGGAAAAAACTAAATAAAAACAAAACAAAAGTAATTGGATCAGAATCATTTTTCCATTAAAAAGTGACATTAAGTGAGCTATCAAGACCATTTACTGTCAATTTGGTTGCGAAGAATAAAATATCCGATACTTATATCCGACAAATAAAAGAAAAAATAGATATTTTACTGAACTTATTCTCAAAAGTTTTAAAATTAGATTTGATTCCCATTTCAACAAAAGTGAATTCAAATGTTTTGACGCATAAAATATTTAATATATTTTCCAACAAATTTGAAAAATTTGCGCAAAAAAACCAATTTATAGATCAAATAAAAACACTCAAAGTTTTAAAAGTTATCTCATTATTCAACTTTGAAGTGCTTTAAAGTTTTAATTTAATTAGCAAGTTATGAATTAGTAACTAGCAGGTTTGAGAACATAAAAATAGAGATAGTGTTTAAATATTCAGAATCTTTATCTCGGTTTTTCATTTTTCTTGCTAGATAAGCTAATTCATAATTCATAAAAAGCAAGATATTCATCAAGTAAACTGAACTTGTTCAAACGGAATAAGCGAATTACTACTGAAATTAATGATTGCAATTGAATTAAATTACTGTAATTCAACTCATTTGACAAAAATAATTGGATTAAAGAAAGTTTTGACTTTTAATAAGCAGTTGAGAAGACTTAAGACATAAATTTCAGACAAAAGACATATAAAGAAGAAATAATTTGAAAGCAAATCATTTATTATTAGTCAAAATGAAAATAATTTATTAATCTTTTATTTTATAAAATTTAAATAATTTTTGACAAAATATTAATTTATTTACAGTTTATGAGAAGTCATTAGAAAAATCAAATGCTTTTAATTATTTTAAATCAATAATTAATATTCGTATGAATTATATAATGAATATATTCTTCTAAAAAAATACTCTAAAAATCAAAACATTTTACAAATATATATAATATATAATAAATTGACGACAAATTCCAAAAATATTAGTAGTCTTTCGCGAAATATTAGTTCAGATCAATAGATTGAGAAGTGGTGTCAATAGACGTAGAATAGGGTTAACACCATGATGAGTTAGTGTCGTACTGGAATGAGTTCTTATTAGCTGGGTAAGATATCGACTTGCTGTCGAGTCGAGTGATCAGAGCATATTTGCTGGCATTCTGTTCATTGATTTTGCCGTTAATTAATGGATTGGAATAATTAGTGATTATGGGTGTCGTTGTCGTTGATTTGCGACTTCTATTCTGAAGACTATTATCACAATTAATGTTACAAAACAGATCGTTGGCCGCAATGGTCTCAGTGTCGAAGTCTGTGTCGAAGTCCTCTTCAGAGCCCTCCACAGAAGAGTTGGTCACACTTTTAGTGTGAACCGGATTTCCATTGAAACAGTACTTCGTTTCAATCATATGTCTCGAGGGCTGCGATAACTGTGATAATGGAGACTGACTTTTGAGAAGTGCGGCCGCAATGATGGGTGAACTCGAACTCGATGTCGAACAGGAGATGGGAGATGACGACAGCGAAGTGTGTGATATTGCGTTAGACATACGCGGAGTGGACTCACATTTCTTATTATTGTCTGTTTTGACTAGATGATTATAGTTTTTGGTTTTCTCATGACTTGAACTACGACTGTCTTGACTACTAGTGGTCTGTGGGATCGGCCCCTCCGACAAACCATTGGGACTTAGCTCACAATTATTCAGTTCACTGTTTAGCACGACTTCAGTTGGTGTGAATACTTGCGAATATGTCGGGGGCGGCGAACAGCTGCCCATCGAGTCAACCAATTGTTTGCGGCGTACGGACGCAGTGGGCGCCGGCCGTAAAGCGCTTTCGTCGACATCAGTGTTAAGTACAACGATTTGGTTCATTGTATTCAACAGTTTGTTGTCATTAGTAGTGATCTGAAGCGGAGATTTGCTGATTGGAATCTGATAGCCATCGGCATCAGTCAGTCCCTCTTTGTTGGGCCCAATCAGTTCAATATACTTGAATTGTCCATTTTGATAGCAAGGCCTTATTGTGGAACTGCTCGAAAAGCTCTGAGCAGAAGAGTTATTGGAACCTTTCATACTAAGAGTCGAGTTTCCTATTCATCAGATTTAATGAAAAACTAATTAGAGATTCATTTATAAGACAATTATCGGAAAAATTAATTTCGAAACATAATTACAACAAAATAAAGAGCTCTTTAAGCATAAGATAAGTGTTAGTAAAGTGTGTTTTTGAACATATGATCACTACCTGCCTGTCTCTCATCCTCACTATATCCTGGGTTATCAAATCCTCCTAAAACGCACACAAAATGAAAAAACAAAAATAGGTATAAAAAGCAAACAATTTAATGGAAATAAAGAACAAAATCGAGAGAAAGAAAAGACTTTGAATGAAAATTAATGGAAAGATATCGAAAGGAAATTGCATTCAAGTGTCGGTTCAGTTAAGTATAGCACAGAATATTAGTTAAAAATATTTGCAGCGATTAGGGAAAGGCTGACCTTTCATTGCAATACAAATGACACCAAAATATAGAAAACATGCTATCGATAAGAGCCGTCACTTTTGTTCCCAATTCTGATTCTTAAACATTACTTACGGTTAAAGATATAATTCTGGTTATGGACAGTAGTAATGGCTGATGGATAGCCAGATATGTTTTTCTTCATTTCCTCCAATGCCTCTAAGCACTGGGCAAAGTTAGGTCTGTCCTCGCGCTGAAATGTCCAACAGCGCCTCATCAATTGGAACCTAATGATTATTAGCAAGTTGCAATCAATTTCTGTCTGCTTAGATATTTTAACTCACATTTCATCTGGACAATTGTGAGGTCTGTCCAGTGTTCCACCAATTCTCACATAATTGAGCACTTCTGTATTGTTACGGGCCTGGTAGGGCTGTTGGCCTAAAGACATCACTTCATATAGCAATACACCGAATGACCAAACCTTCAAACAAAATATCCGTTAAAATCAAATCAATTCTTTGAAAGTTTATTGAATGCATACATCGCTCTGTGATGTGAAAACTCCGTCTATAAGAGACTCGGGTGCCATCCATCGCACCGGCATTAAGCCTTCCCCTTCTTTTCGATAGTAATCATTTTTGTATATATCCCGGGCTAACCCAAAGTCGCCAATTTTGACGACTCGACTGTTTCGGTCAAAGCCGGAGACCAAACAGTTTCGGGCGGCTAAGTCTCGATGAATGAAATGCACTTCTTCTAAGTATTTTCCGCCTTCGGCCACATCTGTGCAAATGCTTATCAGGTCATTCATGGTCAGTGGACTGGCAATAGAGCCACGAGGCCTATTATTTCTCAAATATTTGAGAAGGTCTCCCCCCTCCATTAACTCCAATACCAATGAAATCATATTTGGGTCCAAACAAATGCATTGCAACTGAAGAATGTGTGGGTGTTTGAAGTCAGTCATCAGTTTTGCTTCTTTCAGGAAATTAGACTTTTCCTCATCGGAAGCGCCTTTTCTTAATGTCTGCCACAAAATAAATGCAAACATGAAAACAATGGACTTCAGGACAAGTCATTTGTCTCACTTTTATGGCCACTTTTGTAATCTTTGAGGCGTTCCCCTCTTTTTGATGCCAATAGCCTTCGAAGACTTCACCAAAGGCGCCACTGCCCAGGAATTGTGTCTGAGTGATCTGATTCCTTTTGATTTTAGTTATGCCTTTCAACTCATTGTCCCAATCGAAGCAACTGTGAGAACAAATTTAATTAACCTTGTTAATAAGTCTGCCAAGACTTACTTATTAGTGTAGAGAGCATTAATTTGATGGGGGTGTCCCGGTAATTGAGAACATGGAACTAATTCGAGGTCAGAATTCCTATGACTTCTATCGTCATCCAAAGCCTTTTTCTTCTGTTCAATGAAATAATGTCTGCGAACTGTAAGTATAAAAACAGAGTAAATCTCGGCTCAGATATGTCAACATTGAGAGTGAAGTGACCAAGTTAAACATTTTTAAGAGTTTAGCTTGCTTAAAAACAGTAATAACAATTTTAATTACATGTAAATAAGATGATAATAAGACCAAAAACCAATACTACGGCCACAGTCACAGAAGTGATTGTAATCAAATCGATATCATCGGGAGGTAAGGGCACTGTTGGTCTGTATTCGAAGACCTCGCTTTCTTCACTGAAGTTGCTGGCACCAAATTCACTAATAGCCCTGACTCTGAATATGTAATTCTTATCAGTGGATAAGCCATCGATAAACCAATAGTTTTCCGATGAATTGTAAACAATTATCCAATCGTTTCGACCGCTTCTGTCATCAGATATGTCCGCTATTTTTGACCACAAATTGTACCAAACATTCTGCGCTCCATTTCCCGAGACTTTATTCCAATATATTTTATAAAGCGGTTGATTAACTCCCGTTATTTCCACTACTTTAGGAGCTTCGGGTGGTTCGGGTGCGTCGCCCATAGTTTTGAAGACATACTTTTCATTCTCTGGCCATTCAAAGAGAGATGTGGTCGACCTATAGGTCAGTAATAGTCTAAACGTGTATTCGGTGTTTGGGATCAGATTCTTAATCAGAAACATATATTTAGTGGAGGGCTGTGTCCTATTGAACTCGTGTCCGATCCACCTCTGATTACCAAAGCGGGAGTACTGAATGGTGTGCTGACCGATTTCGGAAACACTTGAATTGGACAAGGGCGAAATCCAACTGACTTTGAGAAAGCGGGGGCCCTTTTCCTCCAAATGTATTTCATTGGGCAGACTATAAGTGGTGACTGAGACTACTTCGCTATCACTATAGTAAAGGCCATCACTAGAATAGGCCCGAATGCTTATATGGTATGTGAGCCCCGGTTTTATACTATCTGTGAGACGCATCAGATATTTGTCGCCGAATCGGGTTGTGTTCGGTTTCTTCGTGTAAATAGCTTTGTGCCAATTCTGGTCTTTAGAGGAATACCATCTCATTTCATAAAGAATCGGATCACCATTTGGCTTCTCTGGCGGTTCCCACATCACCAGAATCTTATGCGGAGTCTCCACTTTTGCCATTACATTCCTCGGAGGCGACGGTTTAGACTCCGCTGTTTCATAGTTTACTGGAGGACCGGGAAGATTGATGGAAGTATTAAGAGTGTAGTAGTTTCTAACGGCCACTCGAATCGTGTAATTAGTGAACGGTTCCAAACCGGTGATAGTTATGGTGTCGTTAAATGTCTCAATTATTTTGCAGCCCCTAAGACTGAGTCCACACTCATAGTCGCCGTCGGACATGACTTTGCCATAAAATACAGTGTAAAGAACTGATGCGAGGGTAGTCTTCGAACAGCCCAACGGACGCCTGACTTCTTTAATAGAAATGGTCAGACTATTAGCCGTATTGTCTATCAGTCGGACGCTCTCATGATATTCCATTGGAACCAGACATTCAAAATTGGGATATGGCTGTAAATGATCGCTCAGGGCTCTAATGCCATGAACAGTATTAGCTGTTTCGGACAGCACTAAGTGGGGCTCACTAAGTGCTGACTCTCCGTCTTTCAAGAGTAGTGGCAAAGCTTTGAATGACAACAATTGGTCGGACTTTTTGTTTGTATCTCTAATTTGTTTTCTGATTTTGTAGACATTCCCTAACGTCGAGTTCGACCAATAAATGAAATCGTTGTCAACTGACATAGAAGTCGGTGGAAAGCCATAGGTTGAGTTTATGACTGTTCGGCAATGACAGCCTAACATATCGCTGGCTATTATGCGGTCATATTTGGCGTCAAACCAAAGAACTTCTGATTTACCATAATTTGATCGATCGATAGCTAGTGAACTGCTGACCACCGGATGGGCGGCACAGTTACAAGAATCAGAAGTCAAATCCCGTTTGGTTTTGGGTTTGTTTTGTTGAAAAAATAGTCTGACATTTGATGCCGAAGAAGTTTTAATGGCATTAGTGCTGCACATCTTCATCTGACCATGGTTCTGATTGAACATCTCAGTCCAGATCAATGTACTCGAGAAGGGGTCGATCTCAAGATTGGCGATGACTACATTGTTCTTTGTGGTGACCAATACTGGTCTGGCGGTCGAATCGCTCAAATCATAGGACCAAATGGTACTCTTCGGTGAACTTATATCAGTTTCAGACCAATAAAGTCTTCGACCGATCCAATCAACTGTGAGCCCAGTGCCGGGAGAATACATCTGATGAATAATAGTGATGTTAGTGCCATCGAGGTATGACTTCTTGAGAATGCCGTCCTCTTCGACCCAAAACATTAGATTTTCTTTCTTTATAAACGTAACCGAAACCGGAATAATAGCTTTTGAGGTCAGAATCTTCTCTTCGTGTGAGTCTATGTCTGCCATTCGAATTGAATCACTTTTGGTGACCAGAAGCCGTGGCACGGGATGCTCTTGGGTGCTGTGAGCACTTATTATATCACTGGGTGGTCCGTCACCCGCCTCTGTGAAGGCCTGGACTTGAAAATAGTAAGTCGTGTTAATCTTGAGATCACTCAAATAGATTTGATGCAATTGTCCCAAAACTTTGATGTTTTCCACTTCGATATTCTTCTGACCCGACTGAAAGGACCAGGCGTTTACAGTATAACCCAATATCACCCCGTTTGGGAGCTCAGGCGGTGACCATCGGAACTCAGCATGGATCTTCTCAATTGAGTTGTCATAAGTGGAGCGCTTATAACTGATGAAAGACCGGGGCTTCGATGGTTTGGTCGGTGTAGACATTGGAGAATACAATTCTATGATTGTCTGCTTAGAAGACGCCCAATAAGTGAAGGCACGGATTCCCAGTTTGATCTTTGAATAGGGCGGCAGTCGATTGGCCAAAGGATACGGGTATTTGGTCTTTCGAGTACTCATCGAATGTCTGTGATTCTGATAACTGTCTTCAATAACCAACTCATAGAAGACTTCGTCAAAGTTTACATTTTCGCACTTTTTCCAGAATATCGTGAAGTTATCCGAACTTCCGGTCAGTTTTATGTCTTCAACTTTCAAGTCATTGGGAATGACCTGAACCTCACTCAGTGATTCAAAGCCAGTTGGGATGGGCTGAAGTGAGGGATCCACTACAGTCAAAGTATTAATATCATTGAGTCCGAGTCCCTTAAGAACCGCAAAGTTTTCGCCATTGACTTCACTAATCAACGCGTGATTGTGCTGTTCGTCCAACCAAAACATGCGGTCCGAATAGTAGGAGAGCGGACCTCTCAGATGGTTTTCGGACAGTTGGCCAACAAATTTGACGGTTTGAGGCACTAATTCGGCATTATTCTTGCCTGCTAATGCAGCGCTATAGAGGACAACCCCGTCATGGCTTCTGAGTATCCAAAAGATGAGATTCTGTTCGAGATTTAGAGTCAAACCCATTATGTGTTTACCAGAGAAGAGATTAGTTTCGGTGTATTTCATGCGATTCATGCCATTGAGTCGCGAGAACTCAACGCTATAACCGGTCGCCCAATAAATGTAACCCATTATTGAGTCGATGGCTATTTCTTTGGCGAATGTCATTATCGGTAGGGGCTCTGAGTGACTGCCGTCCAAATTGGACCGGGATATCTAACAAATGATATATTCATAATTAGTATTCTGATCACATCTTGGATTAATGCATTGAAAGAGAGGGGGCCTACCATTCTCTGTGCAGGACTGGACCAGTAAAGCTTAGGTGCCAACCAATCGACAGCAATACTGGAAGCACTGGTGATATTACTGATTCTGGTGAGCGATGCGTGAGATGTCAGGTTATATATGTAAATATGATTCTCGCCGTTGAGGAACACGACATCCCTATACCAACTGATATCTAATTGAAAATAATTGCAATCAATTTAGTTTTGAAGTCAACTCTTAATTGGAAAGTATTTTTAGGACTCTTTTCTGCTCGAATTAACGCTTAATTAGAGTGCCTTGTTTGTTTTGTAATATAAACTCAACTTGTTTATATTTAGCCTTAATTTTTTGTTTGTTAAACATTTTGTTCGACAAAAACAGGAATTTTGTCAAAATATAAACAAAAGACTGAAAAATAGTGACTTTTTGTAATTAAATGAAATAATTGGCTCATATCGGGTGTCAGGTTCTGCCTGTCGTATGCCATACTACAAACAACTAATGGTCAGCTGTAAAATGTTATTGAAACATGCACAAATCTAATTTATTGCCAGTTATTATGAGCCCTGATCAAATTTATTTATATTTTGAGCTCAATTAACGAGAATTCGCCTTATTTTTGGGCTCAGTCACAGACAAAGCAATGAATCGCACCATACAGGCCCTGCTTTATATGCCCGGAGTTGGTCGAGTTAGGGCAGTTAAGGGCACTCCTGCTTATGAAATAATTATAAAAAGTTGAAAGTCAACAGTGGTTTCAATACTATAAGACTGGAGTTTATGGTTTGATGGCTGAGAAAATTCTTTGCCTTTTCATAACATTCTTAGTTTGGAATAATTATCTCCAAAAGTCTTCGATAATAAAAAAAACATTTGAAAAAGTTTTGCTTTTCTTTACATTTGAATTGAAGAGAGAAAAGTAGATTAAAATTATTGAAATCCGATTAAAATCTAATGATATTCAATGATTTGAATAATTTCCTATTCATAATCTTTTTTCAACCCCTCCTTACACTCAGCCTTTGTTGAGGAATACCACAAGAAATTGATATTTGATTAAAACGTTGATAGAAAGCTAATTATAGAAATAGCAAATATATGGGGAATACCATTAATAGTGGTTCCGTTCATATTCATTCTGTGAACCAAATGCTCGACTCTGTCGCCAACGATATTAGATTTAAGGATTCCCTCTCTTGTGCTCCAAAGTGCAAACGGATGTCTTGAATGAGGTTTAATTTGCTGCAAAGTCTTTCCATGGAAGGTGTGACTCCAGGTGCCATTGCCTGCCCTACTGTATGCCCTCACTCTAATATCGTACTCTGTATTAGGAGTGAGCTCAGCCGCCTCGCAATGAGTTCGGGTGAGTTCTCTGTCAAGAAATGTGATCCGAGACAAAGGCTCTTCGATGCTGACCTCATATGACCACTTCTGCCAAGCACCCTGTCCTTTGTCACCGAGCAGATCGGGCTTTTCCCAGACAATCTTAGCCGTGGTATCCAAAAAGACTGACTGCACGTTCTTGACTGGATTTAAAGGCACGGGATAGGGTTGACTATTGTAGTCGAGCACACATAACGAGACTAAGGAATTGGCCTCAATCTGAGTGGACGAGTGGTGGTATTTACCGCTATCGGACTCAAACTCTTCGCGAAACACTTCACTGCCTTTTGTAAAGTAGAAGAGGTTTTCGTGAACCACAAGATTCTCGATATTCTCCAACTGATCGCTT
>JAQIYB010000692.1:0-10114 GCA_034699325.1 Oribatida sp. Gr-Ori-00743 | reverse complement strand
AAGTAAATTTTATTTTTTTAATCTTTCTAAAGTACCATGTTAAGATTTTGCCAATTTTGTTAAATATAAAACACAAAGTTATTGTTAAAAATAATTAATTTGTAAATTTATAAACTGTAATTTTATAATTTAGCATGAGTATGCTATATTAATCTTGTAAAAATCTATTTCTTTTGGAGAGTTCGTTTATGATCTTTTTTTAACCTTAATCATTTATAACTCTAATTTTTATTATTATTTTAAAATAACCATGCAACATTTTTCAATTCACACAAAATCAAGTTTAAAATTAAGTAATTTTCAATAAATTAATAAATGTTCTAGCTAACATTCCTGTCATAATAAACACATTGTTGAAGTTTTTTCAAACTCAAAAGAAACGCCTACTTTAACCCTATCCTGTTTTATGAGCCCACAAATTTCAATATAGCCTGACCATGCTAAATTTATTCGATTGCTTTTAAACATCATTTGCTAATTAGAAAACTCTTTAAAACTATTTTAATTGAAGTCTAGAATCAAAAATCTGTTCCCAAATAAAAATAAAGCGAAAAGTTTTTCATTTTATTGAATGTCATAAAACTATAACTTATTTTCTTGTCTTTAAGAACTTAATGAACAAGTTTTAAGTCTTAAGGCACTGATGAGAGTCGCAGTTCCTAACTCTCAGACGTTAAGGAAAAGGAGAGCCCTATCGATAGGTTAGACATGTATTTAAATTCTGTCCGAAGAAAAAGTCATTATTTATATCCGAAACGCTATTAAAAGACATTAAAACTAAAAAGTCTTATAAATTATAATTAATTTTCTTACTCTCGAAACGAATAGGAATTGAAAATCCAATTCAAAAGAGGCTCTAAATTATCATTCATTTCGATATATTCAGTGTCAGCTCAGGAATAATGAGATCTAGCAAGATTAAAAACACCAAAATCTAAATGACCTCGCTGTTACTATCCATGTATTGATGAGAAAAAAACGTATTATTCTTTTTTATCGATTTCTAATGAATTGAAAGACTATTTGAAAATTGAAATAAATCTTTGAAAAAGACGTCCGAAAAAATTGTTACTCATTTGAAAAACGTCTTATAAATCAATAAATTCCAGAATTAATCGCAATTTCAAAGACCTGGTGGAGAGACAAAAAACAACCAAGATAACATTGATAAACAATTTCTCATTCAAAACACTTCATATCCTGTTTAATGAATCAAAACTTAGTTTTTCTTATTTATAATTCAAATGTATTTCAAAAGACATTAAATTATATCTGAAATGCGATTAAATTTATTTCTCAAATTAGAGATAAAAACTAAACTCAACTATCAATTGATATATCAATCGATAAGCGGAGGACTTATTTAACCAAAAGTTTTCAACAGATTTAATGAAAACCTTTTTCTTTATTACAATTCAGACCCAAAAAGTCTATGCGTTTTGAATACATATTATGTCTGATATTAAAAAGCATTTAATAATTATTTATTTTCAGTCAATGACTACTTCGTGTGTTTCCAAAGCTTACGGCTATTTATGCAAATCAATGGCTAAACTCGAGGGGAAGCTCTTCGACTGGAGACTAGGGCTCAGTGGTCTGTGGCTCACAAACACTGAGTTTTGACGTTTCATTAGTCGCTTTTGACGGTCGGAGTCAAAAGACAAGAGTTTTCTCAACAAAAACGTATTTAGAGAATGAACGACACATTCCTGGGCTTTGCGGAGAGGGAGGGGAGAGGCAGGGAAGGAGTGAGGAGAGGGAGAGAGAGAGAGAGAGGGAGAGACTAGACTTGAAGTAATTACAAGATTAACATTTTTAAACACTGGATGACACTTCATATAATTCGCCTTGATAAACCCAGCATTCCTTTGTTAATGAGGACTGACAGGACTGGCAATTATCGACATTGACCTTGATGCACTTTTTCTCTCTATTAACTGGCCAACCACCCTGGCCATATTGAAAATAAACCAAGCTTATTAAACTAATGGCTATTATTTAATTCTAAAAAAAATATTTAACATAAAAATTATGCTAATCTCTAACGACTATGTGGTCGCCTCTGTGTTCACATACCTGTGCGTTTCACTCTCGCTTCTATTGCCTGTTCAGTTTGGGCACAGGTATTGCCGAAACAAAAAAAGCTAACTAAACATTGTTTTAAAGCACAGGATAGAGGACAGAGAGCTCACACACAAGAAAAAATAATTGTACCACAAGTGCTACCGGAGCTTATAGCTCAGGGGGACTGGCCTATCATTATTGATGCCTTCCAGGTATTAATGGGCACTAATTTTTATTATTTTAAAATATTTCTCTTTTATTCTTGGCTAACATTATTCTGTGCCACCACCAGTGTCTGTGTGCGAGTCGGCTGTGCGTCCAGTCGGTCGGAACGGAAGGCACAGACATTAGTCGTTTGGTTTTGCGATATAAAACTCAATTATAATTATTATTATAAACTCTCTTATCATAAGTTAGTCTTAATTTTTATTTTATTTAATTTTTTTGTTGCTTTAGTTTTCTGTTGTTATCTATTTGTGTGACTATTATTACAATACTGTGAAGACTATAATAATTATAGTCAATCAGGACTTTAGGTTCAGTGGTGCGGATGGCCTGTCACTCAAGGGGCGGGGGGTTACCGACATTTTTTCTCTGTGATGGAGGGGAGCGTTGTGCGCAACTTTAAAAGCTTCTATAAACTAAGTCCTCTAACATTAAGTCTGTCCATAGAGTTAATGTTAAAAATGTAGGGAAGGGATAGGGTTGGGAAGGGGTTAAGAAGGAAAATATATGGGTGTTTAGGGTGTGCACCCTTGTACATCACTGTGTTTAAAAGTGTTTTTTCTTTTTGCTCAGATTTCTTTTGAGAAGTTCACTCCTGTGTCGTCTTAGGGCTGTCCTCTCGGTTTCTTATCGTCTTTTTTTGCAAGAAATTCTTTTCGCTCAGATTTGAGTGATGTCTCCCATTCTCATAATCATCCTGGATAAAACAAAATGCGATTAAATTTTAAAAAGGTTATTTTTTTAATTTTTCCTGAATAAATAAGACATTAACTACACCTAAATGAGCTAGATAATTTTTAATATGACTTTGCGCAAAAAAATATGAACGGCCCGATAATTAGCCATTTAACTTTAATTTCATCTAGATAATAAAAGTATGGAGACTAAGAACAAATAAAAAAGGTCTTCAAAAATAGCTGAAAAACAACGAAAAAGTTTAATTAAAAAAAAATATTTTAATTTATTTCATGAATAAGATATCAACGTAATTATGATTGAACAAGATTATTTTAAATATACATTTTTATTCTTGCGAGAAAATGTGAAATAAATGTACTAAGGTCAATTAAAATATAGTTTTCACCCCAAAAAGCACATAATTTAGGCTATGATATTAACCTGGACATTATACCAATTAAAATGCGCCACGGTTAGTTTAGTTTGAAAATGAGCATGGTAAGAATTTTCTAAAGATATTCAGAATAATTAATTAAGAAATGAGCATGGTGAAAGTTTGTCTCAATTAAAGATAACTCCAAAAAGCGATACCAGAGTTCGCTAAATAGGTTAAAGTTTGTGAGAATTGTCAAAACTGTTGTGCTGTGCTATCAAATCGAGACCATCGGACCAATCATCGGACCGTCTCGTGCGAAGACCCGAAGTCTTTTTGGTGAAGTGTGTGCGCAGAGGATGGAGTGGTGGCGTTCCAGTCGGCACAGAGTGGATGTGATCCTCTGCTTCTGCTAGAGCTCAGTTAGTGTTAGACTGTCGTTCACATCTCACACATACCCAGGGTAGTATTGTTCCCTAAAATCTGTTTAATCATTTTTGATAGTTGAATGCTATTCTGCGCTATTCAGTGCTATTCCGTGCAGTGGAAGCTCACAATTGCTATGAATTAAAACTTTCCTTCAAATTAGTGTTTAGTCTGATGTCAGTCATAATGTGTTCAATGACTCCATGAATGGACACAACCCTTAAGACATCACTAATTGGTTGACATTTAATCAAAAGACGAGTTTTGTTTGATTTGCTTTCAATTGTTTTTATGGTTTTTGTCTGAAAACAAATTGAATTTACTTTTCATAAAAGTGTTCAACAAATTAGTCGACACTTAATTCCCAATGAATTTGAATATTAAATGAATTTTCATTTCAACCAAAAGTGTATTAAAAGTCTCAAAAGTGGTCTTCAAATCCAAAATTTTGATTAATTGAATGAGACTTTTGTGAGTGAACTCAGAATAAATTGGATTAACAAAAGTGTTGTCTTCACTAAAATCGGTTTAATAAACAATTAATTGAATTTTGGACCAAATCTAAAGACAGAATTTATTATGAGTTCAGCCGATAATACCGTTCCTAACATCAAGTTTGGCTCATTTTGCTTACTCCTATTTCTTCAAATAACTACAGTTATTTCAACTCAAGGTTCGTATGGAGAAAGTCCTTGTTCAATTATATTTTAAACAATCCTTTAATAAATAGTTTTGTAGGTCTTTAATGCAGGGGTGAGCAAGGTGGGTTTTTAAAAAATCCCCATAGACTTGAAAATTTTTACATTACTCTCTATGGAGACCCCCATAAGCTTTCGGATATTCCGCCCCTTAGCTCCCCCTGCTTTAATTTAGCCCAAAAATTAGCTTGTTCAATTCTCTTCGCTATATTCAAAATTTAATTAATGAGAGAAACACTTACTTTTGGGGTTAAAAAATTACACCTTGCAAAACTAATTCACGAATCGAGACCAAAGTTATCCATTAAATTGATTACAAAGTCTATAATAATTAAGTATTGAATTAACACAAAGTGTTGTGTTTTTTGTGGTAATAATCGAATGTAAATTACATTAGACTTCATTTCACTTCACAAATATTAATATAAGAATTATAAAACCATTTGTTCTTATGCTGTGCCCAAAGGCTAACCCCAATGAATACCTGATTTGTTTTTAATAATAAAAGCGACGAACAAATGCAAGAGAGAGAGAGAGAGAGAGAGAGAGAGAGAGAGAGAGAGAGAGAGAGAGAGAGAGAGAGATTTGAATTTTATTCAAAAGAAATTTTTTATTTTCAATATTATTATTATTATTATTATTACATAAATATTAATAATTTTGTTATTTTCCATAAGAGTTGTGAAAAATATAACACATTTCGTCTCTAAAGTAAACTTTTGGGCAAAATTTCAGCGAAAATTGGGTTTACTTTACTCATTGTTTTCATGCAAATTATTTCAGCCATTCATTAGAAAAGTGAAAACCAAAGTGAAAGTTGTTTTTTGAATAATAAAATGAGTAAAGAAAATTCGTTATGTATTTCTGCCTGAATAGAAGCGAAGGTGAGATTGAAAAAGAAATCTGTTTTTCAGTGCAATTGTATGCATAGAAAACTCATCATTCAATTCACTGAATGAGCACTGAATGCAAAGGTTTGATGACTGACTGCATAATATGCTCTCCAATATGACATCGCCAGAGCACCGGGCATTGCGTTGCCAGCGCTGGCACAACCGGATCTGCACCGCATGCTATCCAATACTAACTGAGTGCACATATTTTGCAATACACAGCACTTCTCATATCTTTTCTTCACTCCTAATGGCACTCATATTACAAAACAATACATACCTTTCCCTAAAGTGAATACCTGTTTATTGTGTATGAGCTCAGCACATAATACTCGTTCCTTATTAACGTTGAAAACTTCCGTAAACTTCGGCCCAAACTTATCAAGATCAAAATTTGATGATCAAGAATGCGCTGCAAGAAAAACAAAAGTTCATCAAGATAAGTAATTTTTAACATCATCAAGGCAGATTAGATCGCTAAACAAACAGTGCTAATTGTATCTAGCAAGTTTCTAGCCGTTGGAAAGTTTCCGGCAAAGTTTCCGCGCACTTCAACCCTCGTTATCTCAGCTAATATTCAGATGAATTGAATTGCTATTTCAGCATGCATTTATATAATGGCCTGGCTCCAATTTGTGGCCCCATTCTCCAACTCATTGAGTTAAGAGGTTGACGACAAATATCCGGTGCTCTTCAGCCATAATCTCCATTATATTCCGCTCCATAATAGAGCTATTCATCAGAGAGAAGATGTTATTCAACGAACAGATCATATATTTTCATATATAATGTCATCAAAAATATTGTATACAAAAACCGAAACTAAAGTAAAGTATAAAAAATATTTTTTACTTCTCATTCATCCGATTATTATTACGTCTAAACATAGCTATCATTAAACTGCTATCAAATTAGATTAACAATCAGTTATTAGAGTTTATAGCACAGCATAACTATTAGGGCGCAGGCCTTCCATACAAACAACAATCCTATTGTTTGTTGAACTTAATATGGGGCGACCAAACACTGTCTTACATCACTTACTATCGCCAAGGCGTCCGAGAAGTTGTGTTATGCCGTTTTGTCCAATTAATTCAGTTGTCTAATTGGAAAAAGGGCTCAACTCATGTGACATCACATAATAATTACTTTTGATAGATGTTCCTGTTGTCTAACACCAATTGTCACCTGGTTATTCCAGGTTATGAATAGTGAGAGCCCGGAGTTGATAGGCCTTTCTATTACTTGCTGTCACTTCTGTCCCCATCCTATCCCTTATGAAACAGTTCTCACGCTTTAAGTTCTTGTATTACATCTCGAAGTCTATTATTCGTTACTTTTTTTGTTTTATTTTTTATTGAAAACCTTTTTTTTGCTGTCATTTCCTACAACAGCGCACAGGTATGGAATTAAACAGGAGTCGCCTATTCTGGCAAATGTAATAGAGCACAGGCATGAAAATTTTCGGGAACTCCTTATTTTTAAACACTTAAACAATTTGTTTAAGTACTGGAAAGAGAAGACAATTGAATACACTTTCCGATAGGAATACCACAAAATTGGTTTAAACCCATGGCTTTGGCACAGAATAAGGTTTTCAGTCCAGAAAAAAGTCTAATTCCAGGCTTTGGTCTTCTGTAACGACAGGAAAGACCTAATGTTTTATAGATATATCTCATGCGAGTGCCGACCATTGCATTCAAATGGGCGGATATGGCGAAGTGCCATTACATTCTGAGTGCCTGTCCTCTGGATATTACACATGCATTAAAGACTATTCCAGCAGCGGATGGATGGGTATAGCCTTTAAAGCGCACAGCCATAAAGTCCAGGTGAATCTCTTAAGGTTTAATAATTGTAATCAGGGCTCACTCACAATCTACCAGCGCTTCTCAAGCCTGTGCTCATCCAATCCGCACTCATTGACTGTGCAAATAATTTATGGACTGATCGTCAGAGTTATTATTCAATGAATGGCAAACCATAGGAACGCCATCACAAGTCCATTAACTTTGCATTTTTTTCTCAATTTAAGCGCTCAGAATAACGAGAGCACTGGCGAAACGCAATCCACCATTGGGTGTACCTACCAATGAATGGCTAATTATCGGTCATACCACTCACTAGTCAAGAGCGCCGGGCACTCAGAATAAACAATTATTTACTGTAATATGTTTTTTTGATGCGTTTTTTACACATATTCTGAGCGTTTGATATGAAAAAAAGTCGCTTTTATTGTGTGAGAGATTTTCCTCGCTTAATATCCGGACTGTCGTTTTATTACCTAGATGACTATTGGGAAAAAATTCTCATTTCTCACGGCTTATTTGAAAAGCGCTCACTCATTCATTCTGTGCCCGTTATCAGGCCCTGTAATCGCACTACAATTAATTACAGCCGAAAAAATGTGGCCTTGGCTGATTAGCATCTAGCAAAAATGAATTTTACTAACAAACTTAAATTAGCATGTACATTAATGCTTTGTCATTAATTTCTATGGACTTCCTAATGGGTTGAATGAAATCCCATTTTGAACAAAGATTTCTAATGTTTTTCATTGAATTTCAATCAAAAGTAATTGAATTTAATAACTGTTGAAGTAATTGACAAAACGGGGTCAGACTGTAGCGAATTCCCAGTGAATTGAGGCCTTTCAATATTACCTGTGTGTGAACCAATCACCTTGGCTAATCCTTTTGAATTTTTATTCCAATTCAATCTCACCATAGACTTTTAAAAAGTGTTAATCACATTCTTAACTGAATACCAAAGCTTTTTACGGCTCATCCGATTATCTAATGATTGCTTTGCACAAGAAATTGATTCCTGAGTCCTCTAAGACCAAGAGCACAGAATAATTATTATCTCGTGATTAATGGACGTCTTATTTCTTTTTCATAAGAGAACGGCATTTGATTTACTCATTCTTTATAAGAGAAAAAACTCCTTTTCTTTCTGTAGTTTTTATCTCTTCTTAGGCTATAATTAATTGAATTTTGACGCTTAAAATGGATTTAGAGCTCAGAATAAACTTCTTTTTCTCTCCATATATAACATATACATAACCCCTATATATAGATATATCACTCATATATTAATATAAATATGGATTAAATATATATCAGTTGTGAATCGCATTTATTTTAAGTGTTGGCCCCGAAAGCCAAGACATGAGTCGTATGTTTTGAAATGATAATAATTTTTGATTAACTCATGAAAAGTACATTTCTCCAAATATTCGCCGCATTTTTCATGATATATATGAGCGAAAAGAAGCGCTAAAATCACCGAAAAAAATATTTGACAACTTATTTCTCAAATGGCTTTTCCACAGATTTGTCTGCCAGCGGTGAATAGCACAGAATAAAATTGTATTCGCATACGCTCTGCCCATCACTGGTTGTAATTTGTTTGTGAATTATTAGAAACATTAATAAGGAATTCATTTTTATCCTCTTTTTTCACTAATAAACGAACAAAAAGTTTTCTCTTAATATATATTAATATATAGAATAAGAAGAAATTAATTCAAATATTTATTAATCTCATCGTTAATATCGTTCGCATTAAATGAAGAGCTCTTGCCTTCGCACAGAATAAGAGCAGTGGAAACCAGAAAAGGATGAGACGACTCAGAAAATGCAATTAATTTTATTCTTATTACTATTATATCTTATATTCTGTTAAATATTTAAATATAGCCCTTAAGTGCAAAAAGCAATTAAATTATTAAAACAAAAGCGCACAGAATGGCACTGGTATTCAATATTGAGTGCCCGTTCCCACATACAGAAATGAAATTCAAGAAACAATTGAGATCTAGGGCTAACATATTGAAGAATGCCAAGATCAATCTTCATTAAAAGTTCGACTCCTATTGTGAGAGAACAGGCGATTAGTTATTTCTTAGGGAAGTCCAGTGTAACGGCTCTATTAGTGATTGAGATGTGGCCATCCATAGTGGCCTGTCCTGCGCTCGGCTGGACACTATTTATCCCGGATAGGCACACACCCATTCCCTCTCCCCTCGCGATGCCATACATTACCGGCTCTTATCTAATATTAAAAGAAGAGATAAAAACTAAAAATTATTAAAATTCTTGTATTAAACGAAAATGACTTCAATTCTCGCGAATCAAATGCGAAGAAGAGATGAAAAACTAAGTAATAAATTCATTTCGGAATTGAATGCAATTTTCTTTCTATTCGGGGAGAAATAAATAGGAATTTAAATCCTCGCTCATAAATAAATGATTATTTATATAATTCATTGGATGTGCTCTTTCCTAATGTACAAAAAAAACGTAGCCGTCATTCCCTACGACCTGTGCTCACACAGAAATCAACTCAGGAAAAAAATATGAGAAATGAATTTGAAATTTACGTTTAGTTTTCATATGTTTTTGCAGAGAAAATGGGGGAAAAACTTCTCCTAATGTTTAATAGTCTAATAATTTACAGTATTAGACAATTGAGGCAAATATTCGCTAATCTGCCGGTGCTCTCCACTGACACCACAGCTGTGCTATCATTACTGTTTGTGGGCTCAGCCCTGAAAAATGGTTTCATCAGAGTTTCATCAAGCACAGTCTGATTGTAATGGCAGGAATGGAGTAATTAAATATTGAGCTTGAACAGGGGGAGCACCAAGGTTTAATAGCAGTTTAATTTATTTATTACCAAGGTGGGAATATTAAAATTCCATTACGTACTTAAAGTGCGAGAGAGAGAGAGAGAGAGAGAGAGAGAGAGAGAGA
>JAQIYB010000691.1:0-10115 GCA_034699325.1 Oribatida sp. Gr-Ori-00743 | reverse complement strand
TTCACACAAATACGGAATGAATAGATCGGCGCAAATCTTAAATATCAATTATATCTAATAAATGACCTCTTCTTAGGCTCTTGATTAAATCTTGTCACTTGCGATCCCAGGTATTCATTGAATTGCCTAGACATGTTATGCTTTTGATTTAAAGCGCTTTAAAATATACTTGCACAAATAACTTGATGTGGAATTATTCCACATTGTGGATGTATTGAGAGATGAGGTCATTTTGCCACAAAATCACTTACGATGCCTAAAGTGAGAAATATGTGACACATTTGTAACATATTGTGTCGTCTTTTCTAAAAACTCAAACTTCAGGAGTAAAAGCAATACTTTATAATGACTTCTCAATTGCCTTAACTCATTCATCGGATAATATTGTAGACCAGAGATTAGAAATTAAACCCAAGATAACATTTAGAGGCAGATGTGCACATCATAACGGGTAGAGACTGACTAAGTGTTCAATAGTTAACAAACATTTCATTACTTTTAAAATAGTTATGTAATAGAATAGAAATGCATAGAATTTGAAGCGAAAATAAATACTTTTAGATTGAGCAAGCGGATATTATAAAAACGGATGCCTAAATTACAATATCTAAATCAGGGATGGTCAATGATGGGGTATTCCTATTATCCCCCTTAGGATCGAAAAAGTAGCAAATACCCCCTCAAAGGACCCCCTATCGGCAAATCTATAGCTTTTTGACCATTTATCGGGAATACTTTCAAAGTCCACAGAATTGACATTAGTTTTCAAAAGTTTAAAATCATTTTAATTGAATTTTAATACATTTAATGATATTTTAAAGAAAATGAAATAAAATTGAAAATCATTTAGAAATTTACAAATCGTTTTAACAAAGAATGCGTTTCTTCAGAAAATACATCCAATGAAGAGATAAATGATTTAATGATTTGTTTTATTAAATAATAAAATGATTTGCTGTAAAAAAGTTCAATCAGTTAATGAAAATGGTTTAACGTCTGGCGCGACCTCTTCCACGACCTCTGCCCCGAACGGGTGCATTAACTTCAGGTGAAGGAGACCTCTGCGAAGGAACCCTATAAATAAAATTTTAAGTTTCAATTTTAATCAAAAAGTTTTAGTCAATACTTTTTTGCAATTCGGGCCGACTTTCGCTGAGGAGATGAGTCGTCTTCTATTAGCGCTGTGGACACGATTTTAGGGGGTCGGCCACGCGTTCGCTTTTGAGAAATGTGAGCTTCTTTTTGATCATTAATTTCACTTTGATCCTCTTCTTCGTCAATGTCATCCTCCTCCTCCTCCTCTTCGTCTTCTGCTATTTCTTCGTCGTCTTGGGTTTGGTTATCATTATTTTCCGTATTTTCCGGTTCTCCGCCCGACCTTTGATTGCTTTTATCGGTTTCTTCGTTGGAAACAGTTTTAGAAGCGGACGCGCGAGTAGTTCGAGCGGTAGCCGTAACAGTAGTCGGAGCCTCTAATTTTGCTTTCTTTGAAACGTATTCTACTTTTTCGGTGCCATTTGTGTCGTCTTCAGAATTGATTGTTTCGAGTTGTTGTTTGCGAGTCCTTTGAATTTGAGTGTTGTGTTCGCCCTCCTGTTCAATGATAACCCCCTCTTCAATAACATTTTCTCCGGTAATCACAACTATTTGTTGCTTTAACTGCTGCTGCTGTTGAGAAGCCTTAGAGGGCCGACCCCTTTGTGGTGGAGGTATTGCTGGCGACTGAGAGATGAAAATAATGAAAATCCAAAGATATAAACAATTGTATAAAACCTGTGGAAAAGATTTTGTAATTTTTCCGAGAATTTCTGCTTCGAGTCCACAACGTTTTGGAGGTGCGAATTGCATTTCCGTCGGTAAATAACTTTTGAGGTTATTATCGGCGGCAGAAGCGGACACTGTTGTCACAAAACACTTGATTAGATATAAGTTAACAGAAGAATATTTAAATACCAGTGAAGTATTTGGCCGGTAATGAGGGCTGAACCGGAAAATCTTTGAGAAGAAAGTTCTGTGTTTTACTCATAACGAGTCCGAGCGCTAAATCACAACAGCTGTAGATCTTGTAATTAGTCATCGTTGCCATTGTATTGGCATTCGATCCATTAGTTTCTGAGTCCTGAGTCTGAGACACTTTATCGACGCATACCTTAATGTTCTCAAATGTTTTTTTGAAGAATGAGAAGGAGTAGTGTTCATTCTTTAGAACCAGCGGTTCCATAACAAACCAAAGACAATCTGTACAGACATAGAATAAATTCATTGCTTTTAGGTTTTGACTTCTTTTTACAAACCTTTGGCGACTTCCAGTTGTGAGATGTCGTCGTATTTGACAAAGAATGGCATATATGCCAATAAATGGATGACATACGGCATAACACAGTCAGGCATTACACTCTTCAGATTCGAAATAGACTTCGATTTTATAAGTTCTCGTCTTTTGGCCAAATTCAACATCAGATAAGACCTAAGAAATGAAATCATTTATTTTATAATTGAATTTGAATTGAATGGAAGGGAACGGACTTCAACTTGTTTTTGAAAGTAATGTTTCCGTCATTACTGAAAGTTCCTCCCAAACAGAGAATGGCTAAGAACTCGAGTCCTAAGGCTAAAGACATCAATCCTTTGTGAAGTTTTATTGAAAACTTTTCGCGAACAAACTCTTCAGTGTCCAAGAGAACAGTGGACAGAGTATGCCACTGATCCGCAGCCATTATTGACAAAGTAGTCGATGGATTTTGAATCAAAGCATTGTCGCCATTGGATGAAACCGATGTAATCGCATCATTGCAGGCTATCTTAAGGATAGCGAGGGCTGACGCCAGTCGGAGATGAGCCCTTTCCAATGTGGTTCCGGTGCGGTTTTGTTCGTTTAAATCGCCTCCATTTTGAATGATTGTCTTCAATAGTTTTAAAGTATTCGAAGCCGTCTTTTGATAAACACCTGAATTAAGTTTTACTAAAATTAATCTGATTTTTAAGGTATTAAGACTTGAATTACCGATTGCTTCCGATTGACTCTCAGGTAATACTAAAGTGAAAACAAAGTCAAATCAATTGTTAGTCAAAAGAGAAAGAACTTACCGATCAATGTATTCAATTTAATGCCATAAAGCCATCGAACCATTAGTTTAATTCCTTCGATCTTCGCCTTCACTTCTTCACTGCAATACTCATATGAGATGTTGGGATCGGTATTATCTACAAAATAGTTATTAATTATCACAAATATACAACTTATTCAGACCTCTCTGTTGCTCTGATTCTTCCATTGAAGCGATTTCGACGTCAGTTTTCATGTCTCTCATTAACAATCCCTGGACTATGAATTTCTGAACTATAGAGCGAAGAACTTTAGGAAAGAATGCGTGTCCGCCACATATCGCTATCATTCCCAAAGTGACCAGATGAGATCGGAAATAAGGAGAGGTTTCAAGAGATAGGCCACTGTCCTGTTCCACACAAATATCAGTCAAAACATATTTACAATTTTATTGAAAGTCAATATACTTTGATTTGATCGATAACTTCACCAAAAACTTTCATTTTTTCGTTTTCGTCAGCGATTATAGAATTTAAGCACTGAATGGCATATTTTGCCTGTTTTGTGGTCGACGCTAACCATTCAAATAAAGACATTAAATTATATTAACATATTTCCAAACGAACCCTTAAGAACGAATCTATCGACAAGTCTGGGAATAACATCATCTGAAGCCCACCACGGAATAGAGACACACTGTGTTTCCTCATCAATGACTGCTCCCTCAGATCCAGCAGAAGCGCCGATGTTTGTCAGGATTTGAAGAATCAATTCCGAAACCTGGTGTTGATCTCCACTCTGCCAAAGGAATGGCAACAAATATGACGAGAATATCTCTCTTCCGTGAAATAGAGCCGGGAATACAGCGGAAAGACTCTGTTTTTAGTAAAAATATAAACTATAGTCAAATCATTTTTATATTATGTTATATAAAACTAACGTAAATCAATTGAAGTCCTCTTTTGGCCGAATTCTCGACACCCATCTCACTGTCGAGTTCTCCGTCGCCAAGGAGTGAATCCGAGACGTAATTAAATAGAATTAATAACCCTTCAAATTTCAAAATCTATTAAAAAAACTAAAAAAAAATAATTAAGAATACCTTGGTGATCCACCATTATTGGAGCAATTCTTTCCATCAATTGTTTAATTATTACATAAAAAGAATTGGTTTGAACGGGAAATCCCAAAGATTTCAATACTTCTCGAACACTGGCCTCTATGGTAGCGCTCGGAGGCGGCAGAAGAGTAGTGCCGTCTTCACTCATTTGAGGAAACGAAGTAGAAGTCACTATCAGTTCCATGTGTTCTCTCAGCGCCGGATTAATTTCTGAAGTCAATGATATTTGAGTAAAGAAAGTGATATTTAGAAAACAAATCGAACCTAAATTACGACACAATTTAGTGATATATTCGTCGGCCTTTACGGGTTCGGGCAAATTCTTGGCGCACATCTGTACCTTTTGTTTGAGCAATTGGTCTCTTTCTTCGGTCTTCTCTTCTCTACTCAAAAATAAATATATAAATTTTTGCTCAAATTAAGGACCGAATGTCATACTTAAGAAGATCGAGTACTTCCTTGACTTGTTTGCGGACACACTGTTGTTGTCGAAGCAATTCATTGAAAGCTCGGGCGGCGTGAGAATCAATGGTACAGTAAAACGTATAAAGACTTTTCATCCGTTGGGGTAATGGCAATGAGTAGGGTATGAGACACGTGTGTAATATTCTTTCGACCAATAATCTAAATCAAACCATTTTAACAGAAACTCTCGATTTAATGACTTTTAAAACAGACCTGTCGTCCAGTTGTGTCTGGTAATTTATGTAATTATGAAGACATTTGTTTTTAATCCAATTAAGCATTCGTAAGGAAGAGTTAGCGCTCTCCGAAACTGCTTCGGATGTGTCGTTTGAATCACCCATTGTGGCCACATTGTACTGCTTATAGAGCTGAGCCATTCCAAGAAGTGCTTCCCTTCGAATTTTAAACTTCTTGTCCAAAGTTCTCTCCTTTAATAACAAAAATATTCATTAATTAAAGAAATGTTAAGAAAAGATTGGAAATAAATGACAAAAAAATAGAAATCAGAGCCATGGAAGTGATTTAATCATTAATTTTAATAATTTAAAGAGTCATCACATCAAAGGGTTGATCACAACTATTAAGAAAACAGTCCACACCTTAACAAAACTTAGGAGATCTTCACTAATGTTTTCGATGCTCTTTTTGGCGGCACTGATGATAGCCATAACCACTTCATATCTGACGTTCTCATCGGAGTCGTGTTGTCTTTGCCTGAGTTGGTCTCTAATATCATCCCTCAATTCTGGGTGATTTACCAGAAAGTGCATCGAATACTGAACGCAACGCATTCTTACGGTTACACTAATGTCGCGAAATCGTCCCAAAAACGATTTCCACAAATCGGGATATACTTCCGCCAAATTCGCGTCTTTATCAGAGAAAAGTCGCGCCAAAAGTTTTGTGTAATCACACCTTTCCTTCTCATCAATACTTTTGACTTTAAACTCAAGTTGTGGTAAAATTCCTGAAGAAATGATAAAAAACCAAAATATATAAACAAATAAAAAATAATAAGAAGGAAATCATAGGAAATCATACCCTCCATAATGTTGGGACAAATTCTATTCAATTCATAGATTAGTTCACATATCTGAGTGACAGATGTGGAAACTGTCGCAGACTTTGAGTTGCGGGACCCACGACCCGATTGTTTGTGGTGAACAGCAGGAGTCGCCTCATCATCATTATCTAAGTCGCCGGCGTTGTCATCAATGCCATGAGTTATAGCATTGGTAAAATAGGAAACCAAATATGGTTCCATAGTTTTACTGGTTTTCTTGAGGATCTGAACGGCTAACCAATTGGCCTGTTTGTTCACAGTCTAAACATTGTCCCCGATATTAGTATCTATCAAGTTTTCATACATTCAAACCTTTTTCGGGTCAATAATATGCCAAAGAATTATCTCAATCAGTTTGGATGAGACCGTATCGGCTTCGATGATAAGAGGGGTCAACATATCGAGCATAAAATTCTTGACTTTATCGCTATGGTTCTCATTTACGATCTGTTTTCCAATTAATTTTTAATACAAATATTTTAATTGAAAGCCATTAAAATGGTCTTAAGTTTGCATTTCCTAAGCATAGCATAAATGTGTTCAATCAAACAGACAATCAAATCAAATGTCCGAACAATTGACTCAAAAGGTGTAAAACAATTGTATCTTACTTTAAAAATTAGTGAAAACAGTTGACAGAAGATGTATTGGGAGTCTTCCAATTCGATGCATATGTTGAAAGACTTGACCCAGGCCAGGTTCTGAAAGTGAGCAGTAATCAGTAATCAGTGACAATTAACTCTAAGGCAATCAATACCTCCAACAAATAAAAGTAACGCTTAAATGTGGCGTCTTTTGGGTCTTGCAATCCCTGCAATCAGTTTATTAGTAAATGCTTTGAATTAATTACTAATTAGTAATTACTTTCAACTGTTGGATAAAGAAGAGAAAGATATGTTTTATGAGTTCCGGGTGTTGATAGGGAGCGTTCGGTGCATAAACTCGGAACACATCGGCGATAGCACAGGCCACCAGAAGGCGTACATCACGGGACGGATGCTCCAGGAAGTAGTCGTTGGCTAACATAATTAGGTTACTTCCAAACTTCAATACAATTAATGCTTAATTCTTACATAAATAGAGCGCTAAAGGGATGTAACCGCTGTTATCCTCTTCCTGAGACATTTGCTGGAAAGCCATTGCTATGTCTTTGAGTCTAATACAACAATTTTAACAATAATTAAAGTAATATAAACTGTGGCCACAAATGAGACAATTTATTCATTAAATCTATTGATTTTTTTCATATAAAAACGTATCACTTCTTCCAAATAAGATCTAAGAGAAGGGGTTTTAACTAAAATAAGCCGACATTTGTCGCAATCACTTAATATTCAATTCTATATAATTTTGAAAATATGGTAAAACATGTCTTTCAGCGACTCATGAGTTGTGCATCAATTTGAGCGCCAATTAATCATAAAAGTCATACCATTTATCATTCAATTCAAAGCTATTTTCAGATCAATTAAACAATCGAAGAACTTGTCATACCTTCTAATGAGGTCATCGGTAGCCAACTCTTCGCTGATTTCTTTACAACCCGTCGGGTATTTTATTTCTTTATGGCTCTGAGAAGACATTGCGCTTTGTTTTGGCATTTCTTGAACTTTAAACCAATAATTAGTGAAATTAAGTCTTCAGATAACAATCATTTCCTTCAGTCGCCAATTAAACAATGAAATGAACGGATTATCACTTCTTTGACTGAAATTTGTTTTTAATTATTTGACAATTAAGACAAATGTTTAGATAAGACAATATGTGGTCACAACACAAATAAACGCATTACTAGTTGTGATTCTGACCGCCAGGGCTTCACTTAAACGTAGAGGCGCTCAAGAGATCACTTTTCATAGATTTCATATATGGATTGCATCCACTATTCTAATGGATTCGGTTATCTCTCTTTAGTCTCAAACTTCTTCCATTAGATTTTGATGAAAAGTTTGTCTTAAATCTGATTAAACTTAATTGAAGACAAGAAGTGGTGCGAAACCGGCGCAACTGTTTTGACAACAAATAACGTTTGACTCAATATATAAGAAAAGCATTGAAAATAAGTTGAATTTGTGACGTAAAGCGTGTGATTTGATTGCCATTAATTGTGTGACTAATTGATTGCCAACTCTTTGAAATTGATTTTCACATTTCAATTGAATTATGGAAAACGAGAATTTGGTTAATGATATCACTTGCGATGAATTGGAAGAAGCTTTCAATCGATGGTCAATAAATGATAGTATTTATAAAGAGGATGTGACCGAGGAAAAGGTGCCCATTAAGGGAGAACATAACGCAATGATAACCAGTGCTCTGCCGTATGTTAATAATGTTCCGCATTTGGGAAACATTATCGGTTCAATTCTTAGCGCCGATGTCTTTGCCAGATATTGTCGATTAAAGGGCTTAAACACCATTTACTTGTGCGGTACCGACGAATACGGAACCGCTACTGAAACTAAAGCTTTGGAAGAAGGGGTCACTCCTCAAGAAATATGTGATAAATACCATAAAATCCATAAAGAGATTTATGAGTGGTTTGACATATCGTTTGACTATTTTGGACGAACGACAACTGAAGAACAGACACAAATCGCTCAAAAGATTTTTTGGGATTTACATAAAAACGAGTATTTATTAGAAGACGAAACCCAACAACTCTTTTGCGCAAACTGTCAGCGCTTTTTGGCCGACCGTTTTGTCGAAGGAATCTGTCCTTTCTGTCAATATTGTGAGGCCAGAGGAGATCAGTGCGACAAATGCGGGAAACTTATTAATGCCATCGAATTAAAAGAAGCCAAGTGTAAGATCTGTGGCACTGGACCTGAGCTCAAGTCATCCAAACATTTGTTTTTGGATTTACCCAAATTACAGCCCAAAGTCGAGGATTGGTTTAAGAAGACTGTCAATCACCCCAATAGCTGCTGGTCTCAGACCGCACGAGTTATAGCCGGTACATGGCTTAGGGATGGTCTTAAACAACGGTGCATTACCAGAGATCTTAAGTGGGGAACACCCGTCCCATTGGAAGGTTTTACGAATAAAGTGTTTTATGTTTGGTACGACGCACCGATTGGCTACCCTTCAATCACCGCTCATCACAACAAACAATGGGAAAAGTGGTGGAAAAATCCCGAAGATGTGACTCTTTACCAATTTATGGGCAAAGATAACGTTCCATTTCACGCGATTATATTCCCCTCCTGTGAAATTGGAACTCATGATAACTGGACGGTTGTTAACCACATTTCTGCCGTCGAATATCTTAATTATGAGGACAATAAGTTCTCGAAGAGTCGCGGAGTTGGCGTCTTTGGTGATAACGCAAAGGAGACCGGAATTCCTGCTGATATATGGCGCTTCTATTTGCTCTATATTCGGCCCGAATCGCAGGACACGACATTCAGTTGGGCCGATCTGATGAACAAAAACAACTCAGAACTGCTAAATAATTTGGGGAATTTTGTGAATAGAGCGCTCGTATTCCTTACCAACAATTTTGAGGGAATTATCCCTCAGATAACACTCCAAGAATCTGACAAACTATTGTTGGCTCAAATCAATAGAGAGATTCGACTTTACACTAATTTGATGGATAAAATCAAACTGAGAGATGCCATTCGACCAATTCTTAGTATAAGTCGAATCGGAAACCAATACATCCAAACAGCAAAGCCGTGGGAACTCATCAAAAAGGGATCGCAAGAGAAGTATATTTTGTTTTTATTAAATTATTTTAAAATTTACTCTTTTTTGTCGATATTTAAGTTTTTGTAGTTTTCATTCAGTATTTGTTTGGACGACATCTTTATCTTTAGTTTATACTTAAGTTCAGGCAAAATAGGAGTGTACACTGTCCAGGGTGTTTCTTTTTACAAATAATAGACAATCTGAATGCTATTTTAAGGGGATTACAATAAAAGATAAGCTAGGTAATTGTTTGTTTTATTCTATCAATTGCTAATTGTTCCAGCTTGATCTGGAATGATTCTTATTTCATATTAGGGAAATGCCTGTCTCTGAAAGCCTTATCTTAAAGACAAGAGCTGTTGAAGAAATTATATATTTGATTTGAATCTTGTATAATTGATAGATTGCGGGCGCAAACAATTATTGGTTTGGCGGCCAACGTATCCGCGCTGTTATCAGTTCTTTTGATGCCTTATATGCCCAACACTTGTGATTCTCTGCAGAAACAGCTAAATATTAAAATCAATTTATTGCCGAAAGACAACCGATTCCATTGTCTTCTAAAGACAGGCCATAAGATAGGAAAGGTATGTATTTGATCGCATCTTTCCTTCAATTCAATTACTCATTTTGTTGATATGTGTTCGCATTCTTTAAAAGTATTTGAGGGGTAATTGATAAGTCTTTGACCTTGGGCATTTAGTATATTCGAGTCAAAAGATTACCAT
>JAQIYB010000690.1:0-10121 GCA_034699325.1 Oribatida sp. Gr-Ori-00743 | reverse complement strand
ATTGTCTTCTCACAAACGGAACAATTGGATCAAAACAAAGGAGTTCTCCAATGGATCGCAAAAATGTGTAACCAAATGAGACGACAGGGAGGGTATGACTCCTATACCTTCAACATAAAAGTGCTGAGCGCTACTAAGTTAATGTCATCACTTCTGATGGCTGTCGGGGACAGTCGTTCAATGAGTTGGTGCGAAGATTCGATGAAATCGCCAGCTTTCGAGTATTCCGTCGGCACTGACTGTGAATATCATGAGAGCATACAATGCATTGACTGTGCGATCGGTGTTCCCAAACGAATGGCTTATTTAATGTCACATTTCCTACAAAAGTCGTATTCCATTCAAATTTCTGACAATCATTTGCCAACAATTGTCCGCCGATTGGAAAGCCTTCGAATTACAGGAAGAGTTCAAAACCATCGCTTATGTACACAAAAGCTCAGACCAATAGAAGATAATGAGCGGAACTCTGCGGCAGAGAGTCATCAAATAGTCAAAGAAGTCAAGAAAGTGCCAAATGAAGAGGTGGTCGAAAAACAAGTATTGGAAAGAATAAAAGCGAAACCAATGGAACAAAAGCCTCCAATTTTGAGTAAAACCCTTTTAATTGGTTTCGGTCGCGGAAAACGTATCACAAAATGATTAATATTTGCGTTAAATTTGATTTCTTTCTTAAATAGTTTCCATAATTAATAGTATTTTTCATAATAAACACTATTTTCTCATTAATTCTGAACATATTTAAAGCGTTTCCGGAATTCTTATGAATTTGATAAAACTTTTTAGACTTTTGAGGAAAAACTTAAATAAAAAATTTTAATCTCAAAGGAATTTTTTGCAAAATGATTGCCCTCCGCTTCGCTCCGGGCTTAAGCTACTTATACTACTTTCGCGGGTTTCTATCGGCCTGTGCTCGCTTCGCTCGCACCGACCGATTTTCCTTCGCTCGCTTCGCTCGCTCAGATTCTTTGCCTTCCCCTCGTCTGGATTCGAACTCACAGCCTTTCCTCCCATGCTCACTACCTTAACCACTGCCCTACTGTCGGGGCCCCAAACCCCGTACGTTAAAAGTTATATTTGAAAGTTAGTTAATGAGTTGTAAATTTTTAAAAAGTAATATTCCCTTGCTTCAATTGATTAGTTTCTGAATAATAGAAAACACTTTTAGACTACTGAGGATTTGAACCCGGTGCTCTAAGTTCTAAAGTCGAGCTTGCTACCCACTATCCCACCAAGTATCATTTATTAAAACTGCTTAAAACTTCTATTCTATTCTATAATCCATTCCAATAGTAGGTCCGCAATATTCTAGGTCCGGGCGCAGTGGCGAAGGAAAACCAGTGAAGACCACAACTGTGGAGAAGTCGAGGAATAAATCGATTGATTAAAAAATTCTAAACAAACTTTTATTTTCGACAAACAATACAACAAATGATTAGAAATTAAATAAAATAACAAAAATCGTTAGGAATTTAAACATTAATTAAAATAATGTTTTTAATTAATAATAATTGAATTTCAATTAAAAAATAAAATCAAAATCTAATAAATAGTTTTATTTAACTTTTTTACGCAAAGAGTCGCTCTTATTGTACACTAATTTGTTGTTAATTGTCTTACTCTGAAGAGTGATCAACAGGTCGTCGGTCTCATCGATCTCTGGTATGGATTCCCTCCAATACTCAAACGTATTGAACTCTGACCTTAAATCTCGATCGGTTTGATCGCAATGTATGGGCGGAAACATTTGGTCCACCACATCGCTAAGAGAGGTATACCTGAAGGCAGTGCGGAGGAGAGCCGTTAATGAGGTTATAATAAAAGAAAGAATTTTTGGCATCAATTCAAGAGATAACACTCACGAGGACTGAAAGTTTTGGATTAACTCCAATTTGAGTTCTCCCTTATGGTTAATTGTGAATATACGGGACGCCCGAATGCCAACCGCCCGATACGCGACGGTGTCCTACAATCACAATTGGCATCAGTTTATTACTTATCCTTTTGTTTGACATTGAATTTAGAGGTCAGACAAACAACACTTACATTGACTTTATTGCCAAAACCGGCGTAAAAGGGAGAGCGAGAGAACAGACGTTTAATATCGTCGAGACATTGGATTTTGAACTCTTCGGGCTTTTTCTCAATCACTTCTCTGTTGTCAACAATTTTTTAAGATTAACGACAATTCACTGAAAGACGGGTTAAAATCTATACCTATGAAGAGCGGCGATGAGTGAAGTGGGAGATAGGAGAAGGGGTCCGTCGGGAAGACATCGGTTGCCCTGTCGTATACTCTTGAGATAATCGGAAGTGACTGTTGACTGTCCGATGGCTCGGGCAGAGAGGTAAACAATTTTATAGCCGTTACGCTTAATGAGTGTAAAGAGGTTGGCCACTCCCATCTGCGCCCAGTCCTTGCCGATTATGGGCAGAATATGGCCCAAAACGTCGGACTTAGTAATGGTTCCGTCGATATCACTGATAATGATCTGGTCGTCGAACTTCCAGAGGTAAATGTAACACTTGCAAGTGGTTGTGCCCTGGTATGCAGTGGTCACTGAGAACACCACTTCGTTCTGGTCTTCCTTGAGGTTCAAATCACTGATCTGTTGTGAAGACAATCGCAGTTTCTTCTTATACTTAGTCTTTACTCTCTTATCCTTCGTTTGTTCGTTAGTTTCCTTCAGTGGTTCGCCGTTTGGCTGTGAGTTCTCGTCGGCGTCGGCATCACTACCGGCGTCGCTGCCCGACGACAGGTATGTGTCCGAATACCACCCGTTCTCTGAATCCTCATTTGGCGACTGCGGCTCTTTATCACAAGGTTTGGGCTCCTCCTCGACCAGGATCTCCTCGAAGAAGAAGGCTTCGCCCGAATGTCCTAATTTCATGTGAAGATCGACGGGTTCGCCGTTTACGTGAACATCAACCTAACGGACAGTCATATCAGTTAGAAATTGGTCACAAAATCAGATCCAAAAAAAATAGTTACCATTTTCTCCCTACTCCTCAAAACACCGATTTTGCCGAACCGGACGTGAAATGGAGAGCAGAGGTAAGAGCCGTCCTCCTGTTGGACGACAATCACGTCGATAGCGCCGGTGAGTGTCGCCGAATTGATCTCATTATAGAACTCTTTAAAATTGCTGAAGAAGTTCTTCATATAATTCATGTTTGAAGACAAGGTTTGGCCACAAATCTGAAGACGACTTCGACTTTGTTTAGCGTTTAATCTCTTAATATGTGTTTTGTTTAATCAATTTCTTAGCGCATAATCTAATCAAAGATATAAATAATTATTAATCGCGAGATAACTAAGAGTTCAAGGATTCAACATTAATATGAACATGCACAAACGAACAAACAATGAACCTACAACTTTGGAACCTAACCTAAGGACAGATTTCTCATGACTTCTATAATCGGTTAGAAATCAAATGAATAGGAAAAGTACTTTAATGCAAAACAAAGGATAATCGTTTAAAATGTCGAATTAAGCTAGGTCCATTGTCTTCTGCGTTAGAAGATCTTAAATGGCCACAGGATTGCCACTAATACTGACATTTAAATGTTCATTGCGCAGATTCAACAAGAACAACAACATGTACGGCTCTGAAAGGCCTGAGGCCAAGTACAAGTAAACTCACATGGGTGACAATTTTATTCAGATCATTATTATATTAGCTAGCTCATTCAACTGGTTATAATTATTGTTTAAAATGATTGCCATTCGACACAAATTATTATTGAGACAAATGTTGTGATTATTTGTTTACAAACAGCACTTAAACGCAGTTTTCTTTCACTTCACTTATGTTTTGTGAGACACTAATCATTAGTTTCAGTGAAACCCAATTACTTGTGGCGTAAAAGCCTTAAAGCGCTCATAAAATCTCCAAATACAGCGTAACTTTTGAGAAAAGGTGACATTAGTCGGATTAAAGCCCCTTTGCATGTAAAGGGATGTGCGGGACCTGCAGGTCTATCCTAAATTATGACACATACAGAGCCACTCAAATGTGAGGCAAAACGTACTGTAATTCTGATTTTCTGAGGTTTGTTCACAAAGTACTCAATTAATTTGTGTGGATTCACTTAAAACATTGAACTTGGTATATTTTAACTATTGATAAATCAATCATAACCTACTTGTTCTTGCTAAATCTGCCCTTGCTAGATTATTTAAATGGTATATTTTTAGGTCAATTAGGAAATTTGAAATAATTGAATCCAATACTAATCAGGTTTAACTAATTACAACTTGGTAATTTACAAATGATAAAGTAAGCAAGTTCACTTACACGATTAGCAATATTTGCAAAGTGTTCTTGATTTGCGACGATCAAGTGAAAAGTGATGACCATGCATATACAATAATTAGTGATTAATCTATTAACGTAACCAACATTTAAAATAATATAAACATAATTAAAACATTTGCTCCGAAGTCAGTTAAAAACAATAAATTGAAAGCAGTTTATGTCTGTTCCCATATCTGAGAGTCAGAGCGTCTGAAGTCTTATTAATTGTTTTCATTTTATAGATCTCTGAGTATTGAAAAACAGTGTTTGTGTCGACCATAAGCCTAACCCAAGAGATCACCTGATTCTGCAAAAATCTATGAGTGACGACATATTTACGTCACTTACAGTCAAAGCTCGCGTCTGTTTCCCCTTAAATTTAGGCCGATTTCTATTAAATTTGATCTAGTTAAATATTTTTTCAATTATCTAGATCAACCTATCGAAACACGATTTAGGTTTACCAAGTTTATTCTGGTTATTTATTGGTTAAAATGGGTTAAACAAAGAGAGAGACACAACTGTTATATTTGTTTTCCTTCTTTTGAAGGACTTTTGTTTTGAAGGTCAGAGTGTTTTCCAATTCCTCATAACTTCTGTGATATAACAAAAAAACATCAGATTATTCGTCATTAGCCTCCAAATAATTGAATTTCACCATCAGATCCACTGATATCCAGTCGCGTGACTCTTATGTATGATAAAAACTGTGCTGGGATTCACTTTTGCAAAAGCTATCAAGGTCCTTTAACATTTTATCGGCTCTTAAAGGAGTTTGGAAGTAATGCCAATATTTTTCTTCCGTTAAAAACAACAAAAATTTAATTAAGTTTTAGTTTTAATTCAAAACTTATTATTTCTTTTAAGCGATACTTCTTTTTACTAATGAGACCAAGAGCTTAGTGCTTTGTCCTTGGTCTCTTTTTCAAATGCCAGAAATTGTTGGAATGAAAACAATCTTGATAATGTTTGCTAGAATCTATTATTCTGAGCGCTCACTCTATTAAATATTAAATGCAAATAAAATTCAATTATCTTTAAGCGAATTTGAAGTCAAGTTATTTCATAACTCATAATATCAAACAATTGAGAAACGGTTTCCCCATTTGCCGACCTTTTCCCCATACAAGCCCGTTATGTAGATGTAGTCCTGTCCTGTCCTGGGCTAATTATACAGGATAATTCCAATAATGTCAAAATGATGATCAAGGAAAATAAATATCGGGAAGAAATACCTGAATAAAGTTAGTGCTATAATTGACCAATCACAATCAGTATGAGAATATCACCAATAGGTGGGGTTTGGGAGGCTTTCCTCACTTGTTTTGATTTACCCAACGATTAGTTTAATTATGTAATCGATTCAATGTTTTAGTCGGAAATCGGAGAAATGTTAATTCAATTGATTGTAAGTCAAAAACAATAGAAATTTGATTAAAAACTGAATGTTTTGAATACCTTTTGTCTAAAACAAGGGATACGACAGACAATTGGGTTTAGGATTACTGACGTTCGGCTCCTTTTCCCTCATTTATTACACGATTTGGATAATTGTGATTCCGATGGTTAACGAGAAACACATAATTAGAGCGGTCTTTCCTCGCGAGTCGGTGGCACTGGCGCTGGGAATACCCATAACCATCGGAACGGCATTCTTCGTATTCGTAGCGATCTTTGCGTTCATCAAAATGAAAAACATCGACAAAACCAAAGATATTATTAATAAAAACAATTGAATTCTCGATTCTATGAACACTTTTAGTCATTTTCATCAAAAAATATATATATTTTTAAATAAAATGTTTGATAAATGAAATAAAACAGTTATTTGGCGGTCGGAATGAGGCGTCCCTTTTTCTTCAGGCGTTTCATCCGTTTGTCTTTCTGTTGTTGTCGTCTCTCATTGATATTCTTCTCTCTTTTGTTTTGTTTTGCGTCCATATTATTCTGAAGGTCGTCCGTCCTCTCCTTCCAGTCCTTCTTTGACTTTTGTTTCTGATTTTTCTTTTTCTTAATCGACTTTTTTATGAGTTTTGAGTTATCCTTCACTTTAATGCCTTCACTCAAATCAATGGCTTTCTTCCACCGCTTCTTCTCTTTGATTTCCTGTGCTTTGGGGGCATCCCTTTCCGCCAATTCAGACAACTTCTGTTCCTCTTTCTTAGTCTTCACCAGAAGTTTGTTTAATTTGTTTTTCTTTGAGGTCCGCTTCCTTTCGGCCAAAGTGGGGACAGTAGGAGAAACCAAATCAAACTTCGAGTAAACAATATTTCCCTCTTTATTATAGATTTTCGGCAGATTTGTGGGCACTTTTCGGTCGTCGTTGTCGTCAGTCCTGTCATCGGATTTGACTTTTTTGGGTTTGGGTTCCGTCTGATCGGTGTTTCCCTCATTCGGCTCAAGAAATTTGCGTTTAACAAAGCCCTTCTGTTTTGAGGCCCGCATTGAATTAAATGTCTTCCTCTCCTTTTTAGACTCTCTTTTATTCCTCGACTTCTGACCCCTCTTTGACTTCAGACGTGAGATCTTTTCGTTGAGCTTTTTCTTCAATTCTTCCATTTTGTGATCAATTGATTGGTTTTGCTTTGAATTTGAATTTTTGTTGGATCCGTTGTAGAAGTTGTTCGCGATTTCGGACACCGTTTTACCCGAATTCGGGTCTAATTTGAAGCGCTTTTGTTTAGACTTTTTACTCAAATCCAAGTCGTCGTCAAACATATCCCTCTTCTGTTTGGCCATCGATTCCAGAATCTCTTCATTGCCTTCGAAGTAGATTTTGGCCGGAATTAAGTCAATTAGTGATGAAAAGTATGAGTCGTTTTCCCGTATTTTTCCGACCAAATCATCGACTGATATATTGGTTGACTTTCGGCTCTTTTTTGAGACACTCTTCGCTTCAATCTTGTCTTCATTTTTACCATTAATTAGATTATCATTTGAGCCGTCATTTGAGTCTTCAGTTGTGTCCACAATTTGAATATCATTTGAATTGTCGTTCGAGTCTTCAATTGTGATCTCATCCTTGTCTTGATTTTTGTCATTTTCGAGATTGTCGTCACTTTCATCGTCAGTCTTACCATTGATTCTCTCTTTGATGGTAACATCTGTGATAATATTAGAACTTCTTCTCTTCTGTTTATACCTCATTTTTAGACTCAAATTAAGACAATGTAAACAATAAAATCAATTGAATGGTAAACACGTTTGGAACCAATGATTATGTTTTTAAAGAGAAAAACATTGAAAGCATGCGTTCAGTGCTTAACATAACTTACGTCAGACATAAGTTGTCCTCAAATTCTTTAAATTCTTCGGATGGACTCAAACTTGTCTTTCCATTCGGTGATATTCACCACTTTTGTACTACAATTTATAGTTTTCTTTAATAAATATATCAATTAATTGGTTTCACTTTTGACAAGATATGCCTAATGGCCGTCAATTTGCAAGTTCCAAATATAGTATCAAGCTAGTTCTATTCAAACTTAAACTTTATTCTCAAAATACTATTTAATTCACTAATATTTTGATAGAAATTATGTCAAAGACTTTATGCAGTTTTGATGGCATTATTTGTCACTTCTCTGATCCATTGGAGAGCATATCTTACATCACCGAAGACACTGGGCTTTCCTGTGGCACAGCCTTCAGACGACTGCCAGGAGAACATACCTAACAAATACATTCGGCCCTTAGAATACTGCATAAGAGGTCCGCCATTATCTCCTAAACACATATCTTTGTTGTCATCAGAGGCGCAGACCATTGAATTGGTGACAGAATATTGATAAACTTGAGTGCATCGGCGCCTATCTGTCAGATAGAGCGTCACTTTCCTCAATGTATTACTTCCAGGACTGTTGGTAGAGGTTCGACCCCAACCCGCGCCGATAACAGCGCTGCCAACACTATAAGGAGTGTCACTTCTGGGCAGACACACGGGTCGCTCTGATGGCAGAGAGCCGTCCGCCAACGGTTTTAGTTCAATGAGTGCAAAGTCATAGTCGCGGGGAGTGTCGTATCCGAACAATGGGTGGAATATAATCTGATTTACTTTATAGACCCGTTTCGATGCCTCAGTGCGAGTGATATCGTGTGCGCCCACTATTATCTTAATGTCTGCATTACTACCACCGGAGCTGTAGATGCGTTTCAACCTCTCGGCTGAAGTCAAGACAACATTAGCTGCGATTAGAGAACCACTTCCTATGAGTTGTCCGTTGTGTGCGATCACGACCTCAAATATTGAGTAATTTCAGTCAATTTCTGAGTATATCTATGGCCAAGACTTACAGTCCACGGAAATTCTTGAGCCGCGGTCTCCGTTCCGCCCACTACTCGTTTGGAAAGCTTGAGGTTTGGTAGACCACAGTTACCGAAGTTTGGCTGAATTGGTGGATCCACCACTCCATTGGAGTCACTTGAATTGGTAGGCAAGCAATAGGAGGCGTCTTTGGTGTGCTCTTCAATCCATGGTAAATATGCAGTTATTCGGGAATAGACTCCGGGATAGTCTTCACGCGCACAACCTTTTGAGGAACGGTTGATAAAGATGTTAGTATTGAAAAGAATGACTATAAGCAATACCTATCCCCCAGGAAACGACTCCTACAATGTTGACTCTGCCATCAATTCGTGAAGTAAGGGGTCCACCGGAATCTCCCTGACACGCATCCTGGCCCTTCACACCGCCCGCACACAACTGCTTTGAAGTGACTAAGCCTGAGTATTTTCGTTCGCACCGACCCTGGGGGTATTCGGGCAAGGTAATCTCATGCAAGCGATCACTGGTACGGCCACCCTCATCAATCCGTCCCCAACCGGCAACAAAAAGACCATCCGGTTCATCGACATCACTGGCCGGCAGACACACGGGTTGTATGTAATCAGTGAATTGGAGGGGTTTGGCGAGTCTTAAGAGTGCGATGTCATTGAATTGCGAGACCTTATTGTAGTTCTGGTGGGTTATAATCTTGGACACTCTCAAGATTGGTGTCGGTTCGAGTAGACTGTGCTGACCAATACGAACCCCAATAGAATCGGTGGTTTCATCGATAACACAGTGGGAAGCCGTCAATACGTAACTGAAAGTCAATCGATGTTTAGATAATCGTTTGGTTAATGTTTTCGATAAAAATTAAACTTTTGTTACGAAACTAATTGTTTATAAGACAACCGCCACAGAAAGACGAGCCCCCACTCGTCACAATCGAAGCCATCCACGGGTAGCGGTGAGGAGGAGTGACTTCTTTGCCTCCGACAATACGTTTCACTAATTTTAGGTTTTCTTTGCCGCAACCTATTGAATAATTTAAATGTACTTGGTTACAATAATTCAGATCAATCAGAGGAACGCCTTATTATTTTAGGGTTAGGATTGGTATCACCATGATAACTTTATTAAGTTAATTTCCAAGATCAAAATCAAATTGAATGAAAAATAAAGACTCACGACAACCGGGTGGTGTGAGCATGGGCAACCTTGCTGGTGCCGCGTCTGGTCTATCATATGCTGTGAATTTGGCTCTGAATCCTTTGCCGGCACCACAACAGTCAGAATTGAATTTGATTAGCATTTTGTTTGAATGCGAGACAATAACCGGTGGCTTCTCTTCGCCACAAAATCTTAAGATTTTTAAATAAATTTTAAACTTATTGCACCTTGGCAACTTTCGAAATGATTCTCTCTTTTCAATATCTTTGTAATCAAGAACATTGAGATTTGCAATAAAACATTAAACAAGGTTAATTGACAATTAACATTAGTCTAATAATAAATTAATTTTAAGCTAAATAAAGTGACCTTTAAACAATCTAATT
>JAQIYB010000689.1:0-10128 GCA_034699325.1 Oribatida sp. Gr-Ori-00743 | reverse complement strand
GAGAGAAGAGGGACGGTCAGTGAAGAGGGAGCTCAGGGCAAAATATGATTAAAAAAAATGATACTCTTTGTGAAAAGTGTGAGGAAAACATTGCTGTCATCTGTTATGGCATTTAAATTAATGTAAACATAAAACACGTAATGCTATGAATGCTATGAATCCTATGAATTGCTTTCAATTATTTCTATCAAATGAATTGCGATCGCAATTGAATTACAACTCAAATACTATTTATTTTACTTTTACTTTAATTTTATTTAAATTTAATTTTAATGTTCAAAATCCCTTCGTTTTAACAATTTATTAGAACTGATTGTCTGTAAAAAATGTGGTCATTTTGGTCAAGAGATCCAACAAAAGATTTTGGGTATGAAATTCAGGACATTGTCTCAAATGATGACAAATCGATTTGGGTTTTACACAAAGCAAAGAAAAAAGTAATCAACTATTTGTGACTTTCATACCATTAATTGTATTCGTTTGCAAACAGTCTTCGGGCGAAACCGTTTCGATATTCCGATATGAAGTCAAACCGAACGGCGAAAGTCATATCGAAAGAGCCAAGAATGCCGTAAAACGTCTTAAGACGTTAAGACATCCGTCGATTCTCACTTATGTGGACTCACTTGAGGTATACTTCTTTTTAACGATTGAAACACTTTTTAAATAATTGTCTTATTTATGGTCTTTTTGTTCATCATTTGTGTCCACCGAATAGACCGATAAATTTGTTTATGTGGTCACAGAATATGTGGAACCGTTAGACATTTATTTGAAGAACATATCTGATTATACTCAACAGCAAAAACAATTAGCCATTTCTTGGGGTTTACTTCAAGTAGCGGTCAGTTTCTTATCTTAATTTTAATAAATATCTAACTTTTGTCAAACATTTAAACAGAAAGGACTCGGATTTCTCATAAATGACTGCAATTTAAGCCATAATAACATTTGTTTGCCTTCAATATATGTCAACTCTGGCGGTGTCTGGAGAATTGCTGGACTCGAATATGTGTCCTCTAATTCAGACGATATGTTTCCAATGAAAGCGTTAACCTTTCAGCAGAAATATACGCCACCGGAAAGAGTGGATCAAACAAGAAGGCCGTCCGGACATAAATGGTTTGAATATTAATTATAACCTAGATTATTCAAAATCTAATTTATTTTCAGGTCAACTGACAGCTGGGGTTTGGGTTGTCTTATTTGGGAGGCCTTCAATGGTTTGTTACCCGAAACTAATAACTTGAAAGCTATTGGAAAAGTGAGTCAATTATTATTGAATGCAATAGTTTATGGTTTAATCCAATTATTCCAACGATTATTTAGATTCCGAAATCATTAGTTCCACAATACAAGGAACTCATAAGTAATAATCCGATCAATAGGTTGAGTCCATCGGACTTCGTTACGAAATGCCGTTCAGTCAATGGGTTTCTTAAAAACAATTTTATTGATTCGATGCTATTTCTCGAAGAAATTCAGGTCTTAATCAAAGTATTCCCGAATTTTGTTGAATCAGTTCTTTGCTTTGGAATTAGATTAAGGATACCATTGAAAAGAATCGATTCTTTTCCAATCTGGACAATCATTTGGATTCATTTCCTAACGATATTTGCAAGAATAAAATTTTGCCTCAATTGGTAACTGCCTTTGAATTCAGTGCTGTCGGTTCTGCTATTCTCGGACCACTTTTTAAGGTATAAAAACTTATTTTATTGTCTCTTTTTATCTGATTGTCTTCTTCTGGTAGATTGGCAAAACATTAGATGAAGAGGAATACCAGAAGAAAATAGTTCCCTGTGTTGTAAAACTGTTTGCCTGCAAAGATAGAGCGACCAGAGCTAAGTTATTGCAACAGGTATAGTTTTTAAAATGCTTTTAAATGGCTTTAATTATTGGTTTTGAATGACAGATGGAATCATTCATTCATTATATTCAACCGAATGTCGTCAATGAAAGTGTGTTCCCTCACGTCTGTCAGGGATTCCTCGATTCAAATCCTGTGATTAGAGAACAAACAGTAAAAGTAAGTCATATTCAGAGAAGAGCCGAATATGTGATTAACGGATATTTTTAAAGTGTATGTTATATTTGGCGCCTAAACTCAATTACCATAATCTGAATGAAGAACTCGTGAAGAATTTCGCTCGGCTTCAGACTAGAGATGAAGAGGGAGGCATCAGAACCAACACTACTGTATGTTTGGGGAAGATAGCCAGCCATTTTCATCCTCAAACACGACAAACAGTTTTAATTCCATCTTTTCTACGTTCAATGCGAGACCCATTCCCTCCGGCCCGAATTGCTGGAATTCTAGCCCTTTCGGCCACTCAGAACTTTTATTCCCTTAAAGAACATTCTACAAGAGTAATGCCTGCCCTTTGTCATCTGATTATGGATCCCGAAAAACAGGTTAGGGAACAGGCCTTCAAAGCTCTTAAAGGATTTGTCAGTAAATTAGAGAAAGTTTCCGAAGACCCGACTCTTGTCGAACAAATGGGTATTTTAATGCATTTATTAAAATTATAATTTCTAATAAAATTTCTTTAAACAGAGGCTGATCTGAACGCTGCGGGCAGTAATGTGTCGTCCACTTTGGCAGCGAGTTGGGCCGGTTGGGCCGTCTCCTCACTCGCATCTAAATTTTACCGAACTAAGTCATCACCGGATCCCAAATCAAGTTTATCTCAAACTTCAATTAATAAAGAGAACACAGAAAAGAATAAATCGGATAACGAGAGGACGCCTTCAATACAAAAGTCAGAATCGGGTGACTCTGCGGCTGAATTCGATGAAGAAGTGGTTTGGGGTAGTATTGATGCCGACAGCACTCAAACCAATACTAATCGTAAATCTCTGGACGGATGGGATGAGGACTGGAATGACGAACAGTTAGATGACAATCAGACAACTGGTGGTGAAGAACAAGATATCATAACTTCTAATAGAATGAAAGCAGAAGAGGACGACTTCTTTGATAAATTTACTGAAGGATCAAATACGAAGACAAGTATTCCTTCTAAAAATTGGACCAAAAATGAAAGAATTAGAACTGATTCGAGTGAAAGCGATGACAGAGTGGTCACCACAAACTTAAGTGCCGTTTCCGCTGAGGGACAACAAACAAAAGTTGAACAAAGACGTCAAATGAAGACTAAAGAAAATGAAGAAAGAAGGCCACGGAAGACAACTAAAGGACCCATGAAATTAGGCGCTCAACGCATCACTTGATATCTGTTTGAAACAGTAATTCACTTATTATTAAATAAATCTCTAAATTCTTATTTTAATTCAAAGGAAACAAAAATTCTTTAATTTTCAATTATTTTCTTTGAAATTATTTATTTTATTTTAATTAAATGCAAATTAATTCTTATTTCGATAAAAGACCTCAAAACTCATTGATTCCAATATTCTTCGAATTCAAGTCTAGAATTGAGAAAACATTTCTTATCGAAAGATCTCATACTTTTCCATATGTTTGGATACAATTAAATGCAATCACTTTTTTGAAGTCTTCAGTAATGGAAAGATTGATATTTTCTATTAATTGTTGGAAGTTTGAAGTTTGAACTTGCAACAAAACATATTTCCATTTGAACCCTTGTTATCTATAATTATCAGATTGAAAATCTGAGTTCAATATTAGAAGAGAAAACGACGTAACTATTTTCGTGAAGGGAGAGATGGGTCGGAACAGGTTCTGAGGCTGTCTATGAGAATTCTCTTTTTATTCTGTGCAAAAACACACTTATGAAATACTGTTTACAATGAGATGTGTTTTGATATAACAAGAAATGGAATTTTAAATCTCATTGAAGTGAATCTTAAAGGACTGACTAAAGTGATTATTACGTAAAGAGAGGGACAGACAACAGAGTGATTGACAGTCCATTTGATTTAACTGCAAATTTAGAAAAATATCTAATGTTTTGCACTCAAAAGTATTTACTCATTATTTTGATTCAAAAAATGTGTGGAAATAATTGACTGAAATTTTGTTTTACAACTAATTAATTGTAAATAAGATTTAATTATTTAATTATTGAAATTAATTTTACAAAAACACAAAGTTTCGGAGTCCAATACAACACTTCCTGAGGGGAACCGATTGGGTCAGCCGATAATCTAAATCCAAAGGTCTTTACAGTTATTTGTTTTTTATTAATTCTATCCAAACATTTAATTGATATATAAATTGGCAAAAATATAAATATAATAATAAATATAAATATAAATATTCGTTAATTGTTTTGTTTGTTTTGGAATTTCATTTGAAATAAGAGGAAAACTTCTCTTTTAATGACTTCAATACTTTTGATATCTATTTTAGACGATCTATTAGTTCCTAGATTCTAATAAAAAGTATTGTCTAATATTTAGTTTTCTTAATTTGCTGGTTCAGTTTTATCAGTCTTAGGTAAATTTGTTTGGGTGATAAATAAGCTTGCTTAAATATTAAAGGGAACTTGATCCATTTTGAATCAAAATTTTTGATGTGCATCGATGGTTAAGATTATCCAAACGATGAAAAGGTTGACTTATGTTTGACATTCAGAGTAAAGATTATTAAATGTTTGAGTGGAAGAACTCAATCGATTGCAAATTGTCTTAAAAGTTATATAATTGAGTCAATTGTTATCATTAAATAACTATTTGTTTATTCAATGTCTGAATTAGAGGACAAAAGTCCAAAATAGAGTCAAACTCTGATATAAAAGTGTTTTGTTTTTGAGTTTTCGAGATATTTATCGCATCATTCGGTGATTCAATTCTGCACTAAAACTAATTAACGGTTTAACCATTTCCTAACTAATTGTGAATATTTCATCGCTCAGTCATTCATTTCCCTATCATTCAGACCAAGAATCAATTTATGATGAAAATTAGGTCCAAGCCTTCACCTCTTGTTTATAGAAAGGCCGACAAATCCTAACCGATGTAAATGTTGGACAAAATTATGAAATTTAGTGATTTTCATATCGGAATACTTTATCCAATTCATTGATAAGAAATATTTGTCTTCCCTTAAAATTTTGCACATCTCTGATATAAATCGATTAATAATTTATTTGATTTTTAAATTAAAAATAAATATACAATCAATGAGTAAAAGTCAGGAAAATTTGTAAACATTTCCTTCTACTGAAAGTAACAAGGAAATATAATGTATGATAGAGTGAGTTCTGATGAAAAACGGTTCTTTTGAATATCAGACAATTCTTTGGGTCGTTATTCCGTTTTTTAAATTAATTTTTATTTATTTAAAGATTAGAATTCAAACAAATGCTGTATTAAAGTGAAGACAATTATCAAAATCGATGGCAATTTTCACTCGTCTTTTGAATCACAGAAATGGCAAAAGTCTATCACTTTTACCGACAACTGTTCGAACATTATATCTATCATCGAATCGATATAATTCGAGTTCATTCGAAATCTTACCCATCAAAAAGGTTTTGGTCGCCAATAGAGGTATGCCTCAAAAATCATTGACCAAGTTCATTGCCTTTTAAAATGATATTCAAGAATAAATTGAATTTGAAATGAATTTCAGGCGAAATAGCAATTCGGGTATTCAGGGCGTGCACCGAATTGGGCATACGCTCTGTGGCGCTCTACTCAGAACAGGATAAAATGCACATGCACAGACTGAAGGCTGATGAAGCATATCTGATCGGCAAAGGGCTGCCTCCGGTGCAGGCATACCTCAACATTCCTGAGATTATTCAAATCGCCAAAGAGGCTGATGTCGACGCTATACATCCCGGCTATGGATTTCTTTCTGAGCGCTCAGACTTCGCCCGTTCCTGTATTGATAATAACATTCGATTCATTGGTCCGTCTCCCGATGTAATGGCCAAAATGGGTGACAAAGTGGAGGCGCGAAAGGCTGCCATTGAAGCGGGGGTTAAGGTAGTACCAGGAACTGATAAACCAATCACCCAGGCCAGCGATGCCAAAGAATTTGTTGAAAAGCACGGATTGCCTGTCATTTTCAAAGCGGCCTATGGAGGGGGTGGTAGAGGTATGTCTCGAAAGTTCAGACAATGAAAACTTAGAAAATTTATTGACTGAAGGGATGCGAGTCGTGAGGAATATGAAAGAACTCGAAGAAAGTTTCGAAAGGGCCTCATCTGAAGCATTGTCTGCTTTTGGGAACGGAGCCATGTTTATTGAGCGCTTCATTGAACACCCCCGACATATTGAAGTACAAATATTAGGCGATAACTATGGAAATGTCGTCCATTTATATGAAAGAGATTGTACTGTTCAACGAAGACATCAAAAGATCATCGAAATCGCTCCGTCACCCAATTTAGACCCTGTCGTCCGACAAAAGATATTGAACGACGCCATCAAACTGGCCAAACACGTTGGCTATCAAAATGCTGGGACCGTTGAATTCCTATTGGATGAGGACGGGACCTACTATTTCATTGAAGTGAACGCTCGCCTTCAAGTCGAACACACCGTCACTGAAGAGATAACTGGAATAGATTTGGTACAGAAGCAAATCAGGGTCTCTGAGGGACACTCTTTGCCTAGTTTGAACCTCAATCAAAGCGATATAAAGGTGCAAGGAACTGCTCTTCAATGTAGAGTTACCACAGAAGACCCGGCTAAAAGCTTCCAACCCGACACCGGAAGAATTGAGGTATTTTCACGCAATTTATTTCAATCATTTAGTCCTGAGTTTGATCTTTAAATGTAAAGGTTTTCAGAAGTGGTGAGGGTTTTGGTATTCGTTTGGACGGCGCGTCCGCCTTTGCCGGCGCTATAATATCTCCATATTATGACTCATTGTTGGTGAAAGTGATAGCACACGCCAATAACATAGAATCCGCCTCATCTAAAATGCGGAGAGCACTCAGGGAGTTTAGAGTTAGAGGCGTCAAAACTAATATACCATTCCTTTTGAATGTATTGGAAAATGAGAAATTCCTGACCACTTCCTACGACACTAACTTCATTGACACCCACCCCGAACTTTTTAAATTCGAGGCCTCACAAAACAGAGCACAGAAACTCCTCTACTATTTGGCAAATCTTATGGTCAACGGGCCGTCCACTATTTTGGCCACAAAATTGAAACCTTCAGACATCACACCGGCAGTGCCTCAGGAGAATTACTCTGAGTCTAATTCGCCAAAGGGATGGAAGAATATTTTAGATAAAGAGGGTCCGGAAGCGTTTGCCAGAGCTGTTCGCAATCATAAAGGTTTGCTATTAATGGACACGACTTACAGAGACGCACATCAGTCCCTTTTGGCCACAAGAGTTAGAACTTATGATTTGCTGCGAATATCACAATATGTGTCCAATCATTTCGGTAATCTGTTTAGTCTGGAGAATTGGGGCGGAGCTACTTTTGATGTGTCCATGAGATTTCTCCACGAAGACCCGTGGGAACGACTGGTCGAAATGCGTCGACTCATTCCCAACATTCCATTCCAAATGCTATTGAGAGGCGCCAACGCTGTCGGCTATACTTCATATCCCGATAATGTTGTTTTTAAGTTCTGCGAACTCGCGAAGCAGTCGGGAATGGATGTCTTCCGAGTCTTTGATTCTCTTAATTATTTGCCTAACATTTTGGTGGGAATGGAAGCCGCGGGACAGGCAGGAGGTGTAGTTGAAGGGGCCATTTCATACACCGGCGATGTGTCGGATCCCAAGCGTACAAAATATAATTTGGATTATTATATCAAACTTTCCGACAAATTAGTTTCCGCCGGAACTCATATACTGTGCATCAAAGATATGGCCGGTCTTTTGAAGCCTAGAGCCGCAAAAATGTTGGTCGAGGCTCTACGCTCTCGACATCCGGATATTCCAATTCATATTCATACTCATGACACGGCTGGTGCTGGAGTTGCATCCATGCTAGCCTGTGCCGAAGCCGGTGCTGATGTGGTCGACGTAGCAGTTGATTCGATGTCAGGTCAGTCAAAACACAATGAATTTAAACAATATTTGTCTGACTTATCGTCTATTCCTAGGAATGACATCACAGCCCAGTATGGGAGCATTAGTTGCGTCCCTTTTGGGAACTGAGTTGAACACCGGTCTAAAACTGCCAAATATTAGTGATTATTCTGCATATTGGGAACAGACCCGAACCCTTTACGCACCCTTTGAATGTACGACTACAATGAAGAGCGGAAATGCCGACGTCTATCTCAATGAGATACCCGGCGGTCAATATACAAATCTGCAGTTTCAGGCCTACTCTTTGGGTCTGGAGAAGCAATTCGAACAAATAAAGAAGGCTTACGCCGAGGCCAACAAATTGTTGGGCGATATAATAAAAGTGACGCCTTCTTCTAAAGTGGTCGGAGATTTGGCACAATTTATGGTTCAGAACAAACTCTCAGCAAAGGATGTCGAGGAAAGAGCAGAAGATCTCAGTTTTCCCAGTTCTGTAGTCGAGTTCATGCAGGGCTTTATTGGTGAACCTCACGGAGGCTTTCCTGAACCACTCAGAAGTAAGATATTGAAGGGATTGGCACCAATCAGAGGGAGACCCGGACAGCATTTACCGCCCATGAATTTTATTCAATTAAAGGACGAATTGATTGAAAAACACGGCGAACCCATTAGTGATACCGATGTCATGAGTTCTGCGATGTATCCCAAAGTTTGCGATGATTTTATTCAATTCCGACGCGAGTTCGGTCCCGTCAGCCTCTTCGACACCAGAATATTCTTAACCGGACCTAAAGTTGGAGAAGAATTCGAAGTAAGTTTTCATTATTTTTAGTTAAGCCGTGAATTCAAAGAAATGGTCAGACATTTTTGTGGTAACCCTTACAACAAAACTATTGAATAGAAATTAATTGAAATTTTTTGAATCAAAGGTGACTTTAGAAAAAGGAAAAGTACTTCACATCCGAACTCTGGCCGTATCTGACACTCGAACTAATACTGGAGAACGTGAAGTATTTTTCGAACTCAATGGACAACTCAGGAGTTTTCTGGTTAAAGACAAGTCTGTGACCACAGTATGTGCTCTCAATAGTCAATCGATTTCTCTATTATTTAATTTCGATTTTCTTATCGCAAGGAAATCAAATCCAATCCAAAAGCATTAAAAGGTGTGAAGGGGTCGGTGGGAGCTCCTATGCCCGGCACTGTGGTTGAAGTAAGAGTGAAGGAAGGAGACAAAGTAGAAAAGGGACAGCCATTGATTGTCTTGAGTGCAATGAAGATGGAAATGATAGTTCAATCGCCGGTAGCTGGTACAGTTAAAACTATTTTGGCCTCGAAGGATATGAAACTTGAAGGGGACGACCTTATTATGGATATCCAAGTCGAACCTTAGTTTTCGATTTACTAACCGTTTATTGCATTTCGAATCAATGATTGACTTCGTATCGAAATTAATGCTCGAATTCGGATCAGATCTGAAAAAATGGTTTTAAAACAATCAAAACATAAGAAGTCTTTCATTAAATGTTTAATAGAATTATGAGTTGAGAGACAAATGTTATAATCAATGGATTTCAGTGCAAATCAAAAATGTTTTCATTAATACTGATATTAGAGTATATTTTATTTGTTTATCAATTGTTTAATTTTATTTCAATTTTAGATACAAATAAATGAATTGTTTTAATAATAGCAGGGATTGAATGTAACCCAATGGGCCGTCGGCTTGTTTTTAGCCGATTTGTGTGAAGTGAAGAGTGATTTATACGTTTCGCTCACATTCGGGTCTTCTGCAACCGAATAGTCTTTCGACGACTTGTCTATCGGTTTAGAAGACTTTTTTGATGGAACAGATGTTTTGGAACTCATACTTGAAGTTGAAGCCAAAGGGACATCATTTGGGACATCTTTTTCCTCTGTTTTAGCGTTTACTTCAATTTCAGAGGCTTTCCTTTTCTTACTTTTCTTCGAATCCTTAGCCTTAGCTCTTCTCTCAGCCATTCTTTTCCTCAATTCATCGACTTCTTCATCGGTTCCATTCAAAACAATCATATCATTGGTTGAGAACTCTTTATTACATTTGTGACAATTGTCTGATTTAACTTCTTTTAGAGCTCTTTCAGACAAAACACAGCCACAGTTCCGGAGATAACAAAATTTATATTTCCCTTTAAATCAAAATCCAATTAAATA